>JAPMOQ010012693.1:902707-916392 GCA_026543055.1 Argiope trifasciata
TGGTTGAAAGAATAAGCAAGCTAGCTAATTACTTTTCTTCATTTTTACTTAGAAAATAATTATAAATTTTAAAATAAAATGCTTTATTTTGAAAAAAATCATGAGTAATATTGAAAAATCAAAAAAAAAAAAAATGAAAAAAAATGAAAAAAAAAAGTGTTTTTGCATTTCAATAAAAGCATACCTGTAAAAAGATTATATTTTGATAGAATTATTTTAGGTAATTTAGAAGTTTTCATCATAAACCTTTTCACTATTAATTAACATTTAGAACTCAATTAAAATCCAAACAAAAGGATTTCTTTAAGATAGGGTTTCAGAGTTTCAAACAAAACAGAGTTTTAAACATTTCTTTTTTTAGTGTTCATTTAAAATATTACTCCAATTGAAATGTTCTAGAAAGCTTTGTTTTTTGTGATTTCTATGATATATTTCATTATCATTGTACATCTGGAGCTGGTTTAAAGAATAAGCAAAGTGTGTAAACAATTTCTTCATTTTTACTTTGAAAATATTTATGATTCTAATAATATTACGCTTTCTCTTGAAGAAAATAATGAGTAATATTGAAAAGTTGGAAAAAATTATATATAAAAGCAAGAAATATGATTTTGAAATGAGACGAAAGCAAAATTTTAAAATTAAAATAATAATAAAATTTAATTAATTAATAATTTAATAACTTGATAAAATTATAAATTATCCTAATGATAAAATTATCAAATTATATTAATGAATAATTATCTTCTTTTAATAACAATTTTATAAAAATACTCATTATAATAATTATTTTAATCAATTACGAATTTTTATCAAAAACCAGATAAAATTATTTTAATGAATTATGGAATTTCATCAAAAACCAGATAAAATTATTTTAATGAACTACTAATTTTCATCCTAAACCATTTTTATTCTTAATAAGAATTTAAATCGCAATTAAAATGCAAATAACAGTTTTCATTTCTTTATAATAGAGTTTTCAGTGCTTCAAACATTCATTTTTTTTTTTAAATTTTCACATACTATATAAATAATATTATCCCACTTTTGATTACAATAATTAATGTTTTATAAATCTTTGTTTCTGTAATTTTCTGTATTTAATATATGCTTTGTTTATTGTAGTTTAATATATTTAACATATGCATTGTTTTTTACAATTTAATATAGTTAATATATGCATTGTTTTTTGCAGGTTAATGTATTTCATTATCATTACTTATCTCTTGAGATTGTAAAGTTTATTTATTTATTTTTCAATTTTAATATTACATCATGTTACTATCATTCAAACAGCAGCAATATAAATGAAATTTCATGTTCATAAAAAGTCAATTACAAAATTTCATGTTTATGAATATGAAATAACAAAAATGGAATCAAAGCGTATAAAATGAATTAAGAATGCTGCCACTATGTTAAATAAATATCGAGACGCAAAATCGCCTGCTAATTTTGTCAGAAAAAAAAAAGGAGAAAAGAGCGAGTTTTCTTTTTTTATTCCAGATGAAGGAATCTTAATTGGCCTATAAAAGCAATTTCCTACTTCGTTAATTTTTCTCTTTCCAACAATTTAAAATCGCAGTTCTTCCAGGCGCAATTCGTTTTTGCACTTCGCTTCTACGAAGTACGCATTTTTGTATCCATGCAATTCATTAATGAAATGCGAGTGAAAAAGTATTACACAGGGTTTATTTTCTAGCAGAATGGTTCGGAATTTTTTGCCTTTTTTTTTACCCTTCTTTTTCTGTATATGGTTAATTTTTTGTGTTAAGAAATACGCATTTGCCACATTATCATAAATGAAATGAGAAAGTATTTAATTGACTTTTTATGTAATTACTGATATAATTTTTCACTGAAAATCAAATTAAATGATAGCTTTAAAAAGTGTTAATGGAATTTTTAATTCAGTTTATAGATTAAAGAAAATATTTAAAGACGTTTTCTGCAGAAACAGTTAATTACTTATATAAACTTTAGTTCATTAGTACTCTAAATTTATTATGAATATCGTAATTATGCTTAATATATTAAGTAACTCTGATTTCTTTAAATTATATTTTAAGTTTTTGACTAAGTCATCCATTTAATTTGAAAAATGCATCAATTCAAAATAACACAAGTTTGAAAAAATACAAATATGTTAAGATGCTTTGTCTAATTTATGTTTGAAATAAAAATATAAAGAAATTCATTTTTGAATAATTATCTACCAATATGATGCCCGAAATGAAAAAATAAATCAATAACTAGGCAATATGTTCCAAAATTTATAAAAATGCATGAAGTAATCCAAGCTATAATAATTTTGTCTGATATTTTAAGCAATTTATTGAATACCGCATTAACAGTTAAGTTAATACTTTTCTTCATATTATTATTTCAACCTTTTGTTGCCAGTTTATAGTATTTTTGTATGTGATGTTGATACCATGAGCAGGCTTCAAAAATTCTTTCAATGTTTTAGAAAATATGATATGAACTTCAAGCTTCTTACTGTAGATTACTGTTTCTGCTGTACCAATTCTATATGCACGCTTAAAGACTGAATCAGCAAAATCACGCCGATGTTAGTTTAATGTTTTCATAATAAGAGTTTTGTATATGCTAATGTATTTTATAGAAAAAAATGTGTTCAAATTTCTAAAAAAAATTAACAGCATAAGCAAGGCTGCATATTATAAGAAATGCATATTGATAACCATTACATATTTCTTCAAAAAGTCATTTGAACCTTTTTGGTAACAAATATATTTAAGTTAACAAAATTTAGTCTTCCGAAAATACACAACATATTATTCAAAATACTCATACTTATGCACTTGACCTAAAAAACCTGTACATGTGTTTGACACAAAATCACGTATCAAACATGAATGGGATCATTATTAAAATGTTGGATTCATGCGATTCAACATTACATTAATGATTTATAAATACATCTGTGGGATATAAATAATCATAATTATGGAAATTTCATAATACTTTACCTTAAACTTTTCCTGTCGGGAATGCTCTCTTATTAGAAAAATGCTCAATAGAGCAAATCTTAATAAAAATTAATAAATAAGCTAACATATTACAAACATTCCCAGAATAAAAGATAGAAAAAAAATTATCCATTTAAAAGATACTAAAATATAAGGTATCATAATATAAATAATAGGTATAATAATACAATTCAACGCCTATGAACTAAAAGTATCTTTTAAAAAAATTCAGATTATGTTTTTTATTATGTACTGTTATTCTCGTGGAATCCATTATTTCATAAATAATAGTCTTCAACTGGTCGATTAAGGTATCTGTAAAAATTTAATCCACATAACAGAATGACGATCATGGCAATTTTCTAGAAGCAGTTGTAAATAAAAAATAACAACAATCCATGAAGAAAAATCCATTTAATTGATATTCGGTTGGTACGCTTCATGGATATTTTTAATCAAAGACCGCACTTAAATATTATGTAATCATTGGTATAACATACATTTAAAATAATATTGAGCAGATTAAGGCTGTGTTGTGTGACTGTTTTAAGCCAAGTTTTTTCGTAGCAGTTTCTGAGAGTAAGGACTCCATAGCATCCTTAGCAAGCAAAATACTGTCTTCTAAATCTTATAAAGACGACACTCACACACTAGCTTTCCTGACCCCTTTTTACTATGGGAATCGAACACACCTCACTGATAGAACACACTGATCAAACCATTTCCAAACCATGACTCGAACCCGGCCAGGACTCGAATGCCAGGACATCGTAAAACCAATCTTAACAAAGTTATTCAATTAATCGCAGAAATGTCCGCATAAAAATATTTTTTTGTGCTGACATTAAGAGTTTAAATATTTGTATTTTTATAGATATTTAGGTGTTTATTATGTTATTTTTCACTGGCACAGTTATTGATGGGCAAATGATTGAAAAATATACTTGTTTTTCTTCTAACTGATATTGATTATTTACATAAGACAGTGCAGATAAGAGAAATGAATTTTTTTTCTTCAAAATCAGAGCTACTGCCTTTTCTACTCACCATCTTAGTTTACTTATTCTTTCTTTAAAATATTTTAGAAGAATTATGTATTGCTTTGTGTACAAATATGTCTTCTTTAAAAAGATATAAATTGAATTAAATCCTAAACTTAATCAGAGAACAACATTAGTTGACTATGGTTATGGAATTGCTTTTTAATAACTTTTCATGCTTCTGTTAGTGCATTTTTGCGTCTTTGCATCTTTTTAGTATCTCAATAACATACAGCAATTTTTGCCATTACAGTTACATTCCAACTTCATTAATAAGGATTTTGCACTTTAGTAACATTGTTTCTCATAATCTCCATAAAAGTCCTGCAAATTTTCATCAAAATGCTCTAAGGAAAAAGTTGAAAATGAGCTTTCTAGAAGATCTTCATCTAAAATGACTTGACGTTGACAATCATGTTAACGTAAATCCACACTCAAATTTTCTTTTAGATTTTAATAAGTAGTGGTGTTTGAATATTTCATGATGGTGTAGCCATATATTACAAATGTATTTTTTAAGGACTTATTGTATTTGTAAGTTGTCAATTATTTGACTGAGTTGTCAAGTTGAGTCCTACTGCCCTCTGAGCGTGAAAAGGCTCATATGCCGACGTCCTCTCATAGGGGCAACGCGTCTACCGCATGATCTGAGTGTCCCTGGTACGAGTCCCAGTTCGGGATTGGTTGTTCTTTTTTGTGTTCTGTTCGCGAACTGTGTGAATGTGCCCCCTAGTCAAAAAGGATTGTGCAGGCGAAGGTAACGCATGAACTATCTAAGTCGTCCTCTTGAATCTGATTGTTGTCATTGCAAAAACAAGAGACCCTCGCTCAGCTTATATCACTGTCATATCTGTCGGCATGCTCTTAAAGTGCCATATATAACAACAACAGAAAGTTGATATTTAATGGCGTCAAATTAAAGAATAAATTAATCTAATACTATAATACGAGGAATGGTTGTCAAGTCGAAAATCGCCCCAGAATTAATAAACTCCGGTAAACTTGGGGGTCTGGGGTTTTTGGCCACGAGGAATCGATTGGCGCCGGTTTTGAAGCGCTACGGTCGAGCAGTTCGGAGTTACAGATAGGATATTTTCAAACTTTATTAGTTCGCCATAATGGCTACTTAAATTTTCAAGCGGTAACGTGCTGCCATCTATAGCCAATATGGCGAACTAATAAAGTTTTATGTTTATGCAGTTATAGGTTTATAATATGTTTCTTATGTAAGTATATATGTTTGGTTTTTCTAAATAAATTTGTCAAAGATATTGAACTTCAACACACTTCAATCTTTACCTTTACTTTACCTTTGCATAGAATAGTTCCCTTTCCAAACTCTAACTTTGTTTAGAATAGTTTACAATGGTGCACTTTAACCGGTTATCTTTTTTCAATGATTTCCCAAATTTTCTTATGGCATGTATTGTTTTGATAAATCACGATTGAAAATTTAAATCTTCGAGTTAGCTTCGATACCTGTTTTCTCCGAGCGGAGCTCGGTCACCCGCTGGTAATAGAAAATTAAAAATATAATAATTTTATGAATTTGTGTAATAATAATATGTATAATTTTCTGGGGAAAATTTTTGAAATTCTTCTAAAGCTACTCCCTGGTTTCTACAAAATTCTTCTTGCACACAGCCCACCACCACTGAACGTAGCAATATCGAGAGGATAGGTTTCTTCAAAGTGTCTCGATTTTCAACATTAGATGAGATTCTTAGGGATTTTCAATAAGGTATATTAAATACTAAATAAAACGTGCAAATTTATTGAAATTAAATTTCAAGACTGCTTCCCATGTAGTTATTGAATTATACATAAATGTTTCTTACTTATCTTAGTGATATATTTATAAGGAATATATTTATGTCTGTTACTTATCTAAACTGCATTGAACTGATGAATCTATAAATGTTTGCTGTTTATCTAAGCAAAATCCGGTAAGTAACTTATAGATGTTTGTTATTTTTCTAAACGGTGTTTGATTTCAATATAAATCCTTAAAAAATAGAAGTGTGCAATCAATAAGATTATCCTTCTAAATGAATCTATTAAGGAAATACGTGATTTTTAAAATTTTATTTGAAATCTAACCAAATAATTTAATCTTTGTTTAAAGATAACATAAAATCATTGATATCATTAAATTTTTTTTTATATTTTAAGTATGAAACGCCATTCTTATAAAATTTCTACACTTTCATGTAATTCAAAATCTACATGGTAAATTAAAGGAAATTAACTGTGTGTAATGTGTGAAATTAATCATAAAATTCAATTAACTCCTTAGGTCGCCAGTTAGACCGAGATGTACACTGTCAATTTTTTTTCTTTAATTCTATTAACATAAAGAAAAAAATGAATTAAAATGTTTCCAGACTGTAAAATAAAAATAAAGAAATAAAATTGTCTGGAAAAATTGTTGAAGAATAATTTTTATTTTTCTTCTAAATGAAGAATTCTTAATTAGTCTATTAAAGCTATCTCCAATTTGAAATTCTTATTTTGTTGAATTTTTTTTTTCATTTTAATTCACTGAACCAATGTTTTCTAAGCTTATGAACTTATATTTTTTTACCAAAGATTTATGAAAAAAATAAATATTTCACTGTATAATCAAAAACAGATCTGCATTAAATTGTGAATTGATGTAAAAGTAGAGACAATTTTATTCAAATGCATGTTTTCAATGCAACTAAAAATGAAATCTACAAAAGCAAATTTCAAGTTAACATAAGGGAAAGTCTTAGCATGCTGTTTGCCTTAATGAATTGAAGTTATCAGGAAATAATATATAAATATATATTTGTAAGTGTATGGCAGAAGAAAAGTTAATTAAGTTATTAAAGAAGACAGAAAGCAAATGGCAGAAGAAAAAATTTAGTTTCAAACATTAGTAACAGACGGCGCTGTAAGCTGCAGAATCATGACGAGAAATGATAAATGATTCGTAAAACAACGGCTAAGATATAAGTAACGCATTGTTGAGTAGTTTTATTTGTATGACTGTATATATCACACCTAAAGGTATAAATCGGTTTTAAGAGTTCTGCGGCTACATACCGCATGGGAACAACACATCAAACAAGTTCGGAAATATCGCGAGACTGGCGCAAAAACTTTCAATCTTGCGTCCAACGTTGTGTGCAACAAATTGAAAGCGGCAAACAGCATGTTCCACAACAAATCCCAGTGTCTCCAGGGTATTGTTAAGAATGTATTGCGAAATGTGGGCCTTTAATTCGGTTAAATTTGCCATTGGAGCACGGAACACAACATCTTCCAGATAACCCTACAACCAGAAGTCGAACGAAGTAATATCAGATGATCGGGACGGCCAGACATTTGGAAAATGACTGCAAATATTTCAAGCTTTTCCAAAAATTCACCTCAGCAGCTGTTTCACGTGATGTGCAATGTGCGGAGGAATGTCATCTTGCATAAAAATGATTCCATCCACACATCCATGTTGTTGCAGATCTGGAATGACGTGGTTGTGCAAAAGAGAAGCATAGCTATGACCAGTGACGGTAGCGGTAACAGCACTCGTGTCTGCTGAAAAAATATGGCTATAGGATGAATCATGCCGTAAAACCGCACCACACCGTGACCTTTTCAGGATGAAGTGGCACGGGGTGCATTGCCAGTGAGTATTTTGTTGCCCATATTCGACAATTCTCGGTATTGACGCACCTTGTCAAATAGAAATTGGCTTCATCTGTTCATAAAATTGTTCAAGGCCATTCATTATCCACTTCCATGCGAGCAAGAAATTCTAACGCAAACATCTCCCTTACTGGTAGCTCAGACGGAAGCAACTCCTGCAGAAACCCAATTCTGTACGGATAGCATTGCAGGATGTTTCATACAATTTTTAGCACGTTGCTCATAGGCCTGTCCAATGTTCGAGCAATTCCTCGTGCACTGCATGGTTGCACATCACTGGCCGACCCCTCCAGTAATGATGTGGTTACTTCTTCAACTACCGTCGAATGATTTCTCCTTCTACCAGATTTCACATCAAACAAACCTGTCGTTCCAAATTTGGCATCATTTTCTTCAGACCCACTACACTCATAGGACCAATGCTTACTTATACACTTTAGTGTCCTGAACTTTTTCAAAGCTACTTTTACACAATCATCGTTATTCAATACTGCTTTACCAGCAGAGCGCGGTCTTGCTCTGAGACACCCATGGCTAACGTCTGAGAAGCGGAATGAGGACCAGCCGTGTACCAGCCATTTTTATTAATACTGAAATATTTCGAGAGCATGAGAATAATTTTAATTTACATCTTACCTCTTCTGCCATATTCTTCTCGACATATTGGTGAAGCTCTTCAAGATTCATCTCGTTTACCCGCACCGGTTCCTCTATTCCACAGAAGTTAAAGATGTGGCCAGTCTTGGATACTGCACTACTTTCACTGGACAAGACAAAAACAATATTTATAATAATTTATTATATTTATAATGATAATAATTTAATATAACAAAAAAAACAATTAAGTTTTATTAAAAATTTCATTGATATTATACATTTTCAGTTTATATAGTTCAGTTTTAGTATAATTAAATTGGATTTTATTCGGGATTTAACATTTTACAATGTTCATGATGAACGGAAGGTATATATGGTTATTAATCCATCTTGTCCTTGTATTTTTCACTTATAACAAATCCTCTTTTTTCATACATAAAGCAGAATTTTATCTTTCTGAAATTACTTGGCTTAACATTTCCACCTCCCAAAATACTAGAATATAAAAACGTTTTATGCATAAAAAGATCATAACAAGTTTTATCTATAGCTATCATTATCCCCATTATATATATACGTATAATGTGTAATCTTATAGTCTCGTGATTTTTCCAAACCGATTTAAACTGGTTAATGACTCAACTTAATCAAAAAAATAAATCAGAATTCAGACCCATGTATAATTTGAAATCAATTTGTAACTTTAATAGGTGATAAATCGTCAATTTGCTGCCTACACATTTTGAGGCTTCAAAAACCTCACACCAAAACAACATCATGTTGTCACATGATACTATCATTATAAGTAAAAAAGCGAGATTAATTAACCCAATTATTTGACTTAATTTTTTTTTGTATTGGAAATATTGTGATGAGAGATTTCGCATACCATTTTCAATTTTGGGCACACTTTTACTTAAGTTATTTATTTCATGGTTGAGGAAACGTAATTTTATAGTTATTTTTTTAAATTATTTTCTGTTGTGTAAGAATTTCAAAAATATTGTTGCAAAGTCCAAATTATTTTAACATTTTTTTTAAATTAACTATCAGTTAATAAATTTAAACTATTTTAAATTACATGAATAGTTAAATTTATAAAAAAATTAGAATAAAACAATATTATAGGATTTATAGCAATAAATTTTTACATATAAAGTACTAAAAAAATAAACCATTTAAAATAATTTAAAATAGTCTGTATTAAGGTACTGTATGCCCACTTTGTTTTAAACAGCATACTCACAAAAAAATTTGTCTAAAAACCAAAGTATCGTTAAAATGCTATTATTTTGCAGCATTCGCGGTAGTGTCCTAATTAATTTTACTCAAAGACTTTTTAGAATTCAGTTTTTATTAATTTATAAAGAATTAAACAAATTCCAAAATATGCATTCAACATATACTAAAAATACATATTTATAAAGTTAATACAGAATTTTTTTTCCAAAACCTCTGTTTGTTTTCAGCAGTCACCAAATGAATTAAAAAAAAAAACTAAAGTAATGGATAACTGCAGAAACATTTTGATTATTTTACTTTTTAATTAGGAATCGCATGACTTAAATGATTAGTTTTGATATAAGCATTAAGTATAACACATTACAATTTTAAAATAATTTTTATACAAATTTTGTTTTGTAGAAATTAAAATACGCCACTTTCGTAAAAATACGAATAACTGACACTTTGATTAAATTTTGATTAAATTATTTTAAATTAATTTGATTAAATTACAATTAACTTGATCAAATCTAAATAGACTGCGGCATTTAAAAAGGGCAATGGTGGCCTGCTAGTAAGATCCTGGCTCCGGAAACCGAAACTTTTAGATTAAAGACCCGATTTTATCGACGAGCCGTCTTGTAAATGGTTGTAATGCAGTTTAAATCCGTCGGAGCCAAACCTCTTTTTACTGATGTGGTGTGGAAGTTTGGAGAAGAGTTACCCTATCAGGTGTTATCATAGTAATCTGATCATAGTTTAAAATTTTGAGGTCTGTCTAAATGTAAGCATTTTGTTGCTTTTAAAAGGGGACGTTAATGTAACTAAACTGAAACTAAACCGTTATTTAAATAAAATCATTAAAGCAACAGAGTATACTCAACATATTATCAACTGCTTTATCTAATAGTGTTTAAATGTTTGCTGTGTTCCATATACAATATTTTCTAAAATATCCCCTAAAGCATTTATACTCAAATTGTGGAAATCAATTTTTGAACAACATGCTAAATGCTTAAATATCTTTCCACAATTTTAAAACTTTAATGCATGTTTAAAATTATATTTATTCTCAAATTTTATTATCAAAAATGTTTTTGAAAATTATATTTAACATTACATTTTGTTTTCAGAAAATATATTTAATATTAAATTTTATTTCGGAACTTATTTTTAATATTAGATTTCATGTTCAAAAAGTTTTTTGAACTCATAAAACCATTTTTGTGAAGACAATATGTTGTTCATTAGTGAAAATTTTCAATGTGTTGAGAATGAAATGGATTCTTTTACATTCCTTTTTCAAAAATTGATTTGTAAAATTTTAAGGTTTGAATGTTCTGTTCTGAAATATGTTTTTTTGTAGATATAAAATCATAATACCCATTCTATGCTCAATAAAAATGCAAACAATATGGCAGGCACACATTGAAATACACCATAAACATCTTTGTAGCTGTTTAACAATTGCAATGGCTAAACATCTCATTTGCATAATCATGTATTTTTATTATACTATTCTCTAATTAATAAAAAAGAGAAACAAAGGAACTGACAGAGGAAAAAAGAGGAACTAACAAGAAGTAAATCAATCTGACTTAACAGAAATGGAACGTACCCTTATTACCAAGACATTGAAATAAACAATGTTTAAGTAAGTATTTATTTTTATCTCGTTTTACGACGAATAACTTTAAATTAAGATAAGATAATTTGTTACATTAACAATTTTCACAATACAAAAAAAAATAATACTGAACATATTTTTTCATTAAATTATCCCTTTTTTCTTTAATGAAGGGAAATCTAAAATAAACTAAAAAAAAAATCATTTGAGAGTTTGTTGTGAATTAATGATATGAAATATGAGAATGAAATATTTCAGAAATATAATACATCCAAATTAATAACTGTTAGAACACAATTTTTTAAACTAAAAGAAATTCATTTTAAATAATGAACATATTATTTTTCCTTTTTTCACCAAAAAAATCAGCTTCAGCTATAAATAAATTTTTAACTTTCATTCGCTTTTTTTCAAATCATAAAAGAGGAAAATAATTGAAAGAATAATAGTATTGCAAAGCTAATGTTTTGAAAATGTTTAATCCTTTTTAACAAAAATATATCTGAAAATAATGTATAATGATTTTAAAGACGAAGCATATTAATTTTAAAATATTGGACGTAAATATAAAAAAATATGCATGCTAAATTATATTATGTGGGCCCTTCTAGAATGACTTATGGACTTTGAAAAATCAATAAAAAAAGAAGTAACACAATAGAAGTATCTCTTCTGAGACCTGACTCTTGGGAAATCAGGGAATTGTGTGTCATGAAAAAGTATATTTAGTTTACATTATCTAATAATGGTCGAATGGGGCTACAAATCTACAAAAATAATCATGAATAGAATTATGAATAAAATACATTTTTACTCAAAGGTTATATTCCGAGATTTTAATGATGGTATTTTAGTTTAAATTCAATTGGTTTTATTACATTTTTTAAGAGTATTGAGGTATAAAATAGGAGAAGGTTCTTTCTTTTTTTGGTTTCCTGCTGTTCCTGACAAATTAAAAAGAAGATTTTGTTTACAATTAATAGCAGTTCAGAAAATTTTGCTTCTTTTAATTAATTATTTGTAAGTAATAATAAGTCTCAATAGGTATAATTAAACAAAGAAGATGTCCCTATTCTGTACTACGTTGTCAAGTTAATGAAGTGGGGTGTTCATATTGCAAAAGATTGTGCTATTTCCGCCATGTCAATTTTTTCCATGGAACAGCGGATATTTCTAGTTTTGGATTTTCACTGCCTAAAACATAGTTTTGTTTGGCGAAACTGTGAAAATTATTCTATAATGACTTGAAACTTGAAATTATTTTATAGCGACTTTTACCACGTTGCAACTGGTACTGAAATCTGAGGAATGGCGAAACACCGTATTATGACCACAACCAAATCCACTCGTCCAAATGTCCTTAATAAATGCTATTATTTCTGGAAAATTATACAACATCCTGTGGATAAAGATGTACTCGATGTTGGCAATATTTGTTTCTCGAACGAAGTGAATTCATCTTGATGGTTATCCAAGAACCTTCTGATTCCTGCCACATGCTTGATTACATGGAACTTTTGTAATAATTGAGTTTTTGAGCAAGAATTTCAATGATCACGTAATTGCCTTGGGATAACCTCATACATACAGGAAATTGAATGGATTGATATCCAGATTTGGCACCATGCGACATTTTTTTGCTGGTACATGAATGATCTAGTATGCGAAAACACTCTGAAAACTAAAAGTGAAGCAGCACGCCTGTATCGCAAGCAGAAAATTTCAACTGGTATGTTTATATTGGTATAGTGAAATTTCTGTTGTAAAAAAAGGTTAAATTGTTTAGTTAATTGTTTCAACACCCTTGTTTAGTTCTTTCCAACATTCCTTTCAACATTTTGAAGCCAGTTTTTCTTATTTTAGAGTGCCATCTTTTGGAAGTAGTGATAATTAAATTTGTAATTATTCAAAATAAAATTTCTCCTTCCACACACTCACACACGCGCGCGGGTGCACGCAAGAACACACACACGTGTGTTTGTGTGTGTGTAAGAGTCTGAACTAAAAGATTTTATAATAAGGCGTTTTGGAGGAAAACATATAGGGGAATTCGTTAAGTATTATTGCATTTGGAATCAACTCTGCAGTATAAACTTTAGCAACTGTCTCATTGAAAAAGACGTACAAAAACAATAAAAAAATTAACATAAAAACATCGGTGAAAAATTATTTTGTGAATTAATGAATTTAGAAAATGTTTAATTCGATTGAGATAAATATAAATATCAGTTTACTAGAAGTAAAATTAAATTTCGGATGATTTTTTTTATTTTGCTATGAAAAAAGTTTGTTTTATAGAATCTAAATATTCCATTCAATAACTTTATTTCATTATAGAAAAATAATTATTTTAAATAATATGGGAAAGATGATTATTTTAAAATTAAATATGGAAAAAAAATATACTAAGAAATTTAAATGATGGGGAATATTGATTAGCCTTGTGTCATTCGATGGAGTGACGAAATACATTTTAACCTCAATGGACATGTCTGGCAGTATTGGCAATTCCTGAAATTGTGCAATTCT
>JAPMOQ010012693.1:925634-953502 GCA_026543055.1 Argiope trifasciata
AAAAATACTTTAACAGTAAACTAACTCATTTTCCCATCTCCGTTTCTGAAGACAAGCGAATAAGTGAATTTAACCCTTAACTGGGGGGGGTTCTGTCCACGAGACCGTATTTCGTTTACCCTTAAATTAAATTTACCAATGAATGTATTAGTGTGAAAAATTGCCAAAATATTTTGTGGATATTTTTCTTGATATATAAATATGTTTTAGAAATTATTCGAAATAAATTATCATTGAAGAAAGTAAACGTGAAGGAATAATTGAATTATTTTTTAAAGTATCTGCTGAAACTGGTTGAAAATGCACATGTGACCAAAAAGTAGAATATGGATTACCGTAAGTCCATCACCATTGGTCTCACAAGCCGAACGTCCCCAATTAAGGATTAATTCAGGAATTGATCTAACAATATGAAACTTGATTTTCATGCTTCAGATTTCTAAATATAAAATGTGATTTAATAAAATCCCTGAACTTTTAGCAAAATTATAATTACTTTGAATATTTGATGACGGCACATTAGGAGACTAAAATGATTTCGCTGACAAATGCTGCATATATTAATAGCCAATTGATTAAAAATATCAATTCTTATGAATTAACTAAAAATATAATCTTGCTAAGCCAAAATTAAATCTCTTCCTTCCGGAAATTTCTGGTAGAGTCATTTGAAGGAATTAAACTGTAACGATAAGTCCAAATCTTAAAACATTCTCGAACTCAATGTAACTTAATCCATCTACTTACAGGTAGAATGAGTAAAATTGCTAATACAAATTTTTTTAAAAAATAATGGATACATTACCTTAATTTTTTTAGCAAATTTCAAATGGTTAACCCTTTTATTCCTAAGAACATTCGACTTGAGATATATGGTGACCGAGACAGCAGGTACTTTAATTCATTTTACAGTTCGAATAATTTCCCATAGTTTTATGGAATTTTTGGTCCATAGAATATGAGATCTCTCACAAAGTTTTTCCAGAAAGTTATACCTGATAACTTTAATGTAACATATTATCCTCTT
Organism: Argiope trifasciata; assembly: GCA_026543055.1. Classification (NCBI taxonomy): domain Eukaryota; kingdom Metazoa; phylum Arthropoda; class Arachnida; order Araneae; family Araneidae; genus Argiope; species Argiope trifasciata. The sequence goes on from JAPMOQ010012693.1 coordinate 926,662, forward strand.
ACAAGACAAAATAACTTTGAATTTATCTTTCCAAGAAATAATCTTTCATTGATCTGTTTTTTTTCTCTCTTTTTCACTCCAACCATTGCCACATCCTCTTTTTTTAAATAGCGAATGAGAAAAGAAAGAAAAATATGAAGGACTTTAATGAGGAAAAATAACAAAGTAGAAGTTTCAATCTCGAGACACCCATAAAGAAGTGACTTTACCCATATTCTAATATAACATATGTTACCCAGAAAATGTTAAGATTCCTTAAAGCTACCAACATTTTTCCTTCTTAAGAGAAGAAAAAAGAAAATTGCAAAATAATCCCACGAATAAGTTTTAAAATGGTGCGTGTCATTATCTTTAGAATTTCATGGCATGGCATTTTACGTGCTTTCTGCCAATTCCTCAATATCTACTTTTGTTTCGAAAATACTTCCTTTTACATTTTCTTCTCTTCATTTCAAAATATTTTCCTTTTGGGGAACATTTTTTTTTCTAATCTTCGAAGCTCAATTAACTTTCCATTTTTTTTTTCTTAACTTTTATGCATTTTTTATGCTCTCCTTCTAAAGTAAAAACGAAAATTATAATAAAAAAATGGCAATTTCATCGTTTCGGAAATTTTTGAGTTTAATTACCAAAAGGTTTTTTTCCACAAAATTAAGTGAAAACATTGAAATAAATACAGCTGGTGTCCTTTCATTGACATAGAAAGTTGTTTTTACTAGTTGGTTGCGTACGAGACTTTTCGTGAAATTAGCGAACAGTCAAATGCTTTTTCGTAGTATAACAACTTCATTCTTTATTTTTTAGTTTTTTTTTTCTTTATAAATTCTTCGATCAATATCTGAATATATTTGAAAGGTTACTAGAAAGGAAATCGCTTTCAATGCATGTTCCTTGTAATCATTAATAGTAGTTTTATATATTAATTTCAATAATTTTTCTAAAATAATTTACATAAAAACTTATAAATTAACATTCCAAACATTTAAGACACAAACATCCATTCCAGACACAAACATTTAAAATTAATAGCATTTTAAAAATTATTATCATTACGATACTAAACATAATGTAGGACTTCAAAAATTATTTATTGGTTAAAAATATTCCATAGATCTTTTATTTCATCCAAGTATTCTTTATTTGAGTTTTTTTTTCTATTAACTTTTTTATATACGTCTGAATAATTAGAATAATTTATGGTTGTTTAAAAAATATTACAAAAGGCCTACAAGTTTTAAAAATGTGAATCCTGTAATATGAACTTATATGTTTTTGTGTAACTTACTTTAACATTTTCTGAAAAAAAATTAAAAAAATAATAATAATAACAAATGACAGTCATTGAAATATGTTTATTTCTAGAAACCTTTCAAATTTATTCAGATAGAGATCAAAGAGTTAATAGAAAAAACTGTAATAAACATAGTATATGGCTTCAAAAATTATTTATTATTTAGAAAATGTTTCAAAAAACCCACACTACATATAAATATTTTTTATTTCAGTTTTTTCTATTCTCACATTGATCTATATTTGAAAATAGTTTAATGGTTATTAAAAATTAATCGCATTGAACTGACATTTTGTACTATCATTATTAGATTTTTCCATTTTATTTCTAATAAATACTGTGAAGTAATTTGCATAAAAACACATAAATTCAAAATACAGGACTTATTTTTAAAAAAAGGCCTGAAGGATAGTTAAAAATAATTTCTACTTCACTTGTATAAATTTAATGATATTTTTTTCTTCTCAGAAACTTCCTCATTAATTTAAGAGATAAAGTTACATAATTAAAACTGTTATTAAACATAATATAAAGCATTTTTTTCAATTATTTTTCTTTTCTTATTAAAAATATATATAATGTCATCTATTTTTTTAATTAATAGCTAGAAAAACACATAATAATTGAATTGCTAATTTTAAAAGATATTTAAAGCTTAAATATTTATTTCGGCTTTCTCATTTAAATTTTTGACACTTTTTTTCCATTCACAAAAATTTCCTTATTAATTTAAGCAAAAAATTAGATAATAAAAATTAATATTTTGTAATAATTATAAAACTATAATATAAGGTTTTTTTAGTAAATTTTTCAATTCTAATTGAAATAAATATTTAATTTCCCTTTCTATTTTTAACCTGAAAAATGCATATGAATTGATTTGCCAATAATTTTTTAGAATATTATAAGTGTGTATTCAAAAAATAGATTTAAATATTGATAGGAAATGAATATGTCTACAACGCAAAACCTTTTTTAAATATCTTAAGAATTAGGATAATAGTTATTATTTTCTCATATATAGTCTGGCTCATAATTATAATATGAAATTACTTATAAATTAATTACGAATGCTAGACCAAAAGTTTGGTATCATCACTTTACCATATAATCATATTCAAAAGTGAATAGAGTTTCTAAAACTACTTTTAATGTTAAGGTATATTGCAAAAATTCTATTGTAAGCTCAATAATTTATTTCAGTTGAGATTCCATTTCAATAGAAAACTTTTCCAGTATGAAGCTGTATCGCATATAAGTTGCACAGTATTGTGTGAACAATATTTCAAATTTTTGCATTAGCCAACTTTAGATAACATTACAAAAATTATACAACAAAAGTTACGTTTAATAATATCAATCGATAGTTAATAAATATGTTACAAATTCGTTTTCAATAATTATACTTACTTCATGTGCTTTAACGGAAGAGAACTAACAACCTAAATATGTTTATTCATGTCTTGAACTTGGTTATTGGTTCCAGTCTTTGATATAATTATTTTTATAATTCAATGTCATAAATTACCCATTTTTACTTATTTAAAAAATTATTATGGAGTTGAATATTGTTAATAAATACTAGTTTTGCTGCGTAATGGCAGTGGATAATAGTGAAATTTCATTTTAATTGTAAAAATTCAAAGTATAATTAAACATATTTTTTTACTAAATAAACTTTTCATAAGCAATACCTCCCCGAATATTGCCTATATAATTCAGTATGCTGATGAAATACACTTTTATTACATGCACATGAAAAGAAATGCAAAAGTGTTATGTATCTAAACCAGTATATCAGTCATTAATCGCATCTCACCTGCACAAACACACTGAATTTAAAGAGAAAAACAGAAATTTGAAGATGTTTGAACTTTTCTCTGCAATTATCGTTTTATTTATTTATTTATTATATTATGAATTTATTATATTATATTATTTTTATTTTTTCATTTTGTTTATTTATCATAAACAATATAAAATAATAATTTAACCCTTAACTCTTGGAGTGCAAATTTAGGACATAATTGGGGTGGCGCGGTCTACGAGACCGCATTTTCTTTACACTCAAATCAGTTTTCTAATGAAAGTAGTAGATTGAAAATCAGCCAATATATTTTGCATACATTTTTCTTATTGTATAAAGAGGTTTTAGAAATTTTTCAAAATATTTTATTACTGAAAAAAGTAAATGCGTTAAAATTTTTTTCTCTCAAATCAAATGTAACGATAAATAATATTTTTGAGAAAATATATTTCTTTGTATTTTTTAAACCATATTTATTTTTCCAGTGTATAAAGGTATATAGAAAACAATATAATATAAAACTCAACAATCTTATGAAAAAAAATGTGAAATTGGTAAGATTGGCCTTTTTTTAACAGCTTTTGTGACTTTCATAGCACGGTCTTCTAAAGCATTTTAAGCACACAATTTAAGAATTATTATAAAAATTAACCTATAATTTCTTTATAAATATATGTATCTTGGTATAGTAATATATTTTATAGCTTTTTCAAAAACAATTATCACTAGAAAAATCAATTATGTTTGAACATATATATCAGAATCAGTAGCATGTGAACTTTCATCGAAAAACGCTTCTGGACAATTATCCTTATCTCTAAAATCACTTTCTACTTCATTTAAAAGTATCTGGAGCATTGTTTCATAACAGAATTCATAAATTGAGTGGTATATCTGTTCCGAAGTTTTCGCGCAACTTCTGAGGCTTGTTTATCACTTGAACACTTTAATTTTTAAATAATCCAGAAATAACTGGATTATTTAAAAAAAAAAACCATCTGCTGAAATTGGTTGAAAAAGAGCAGGTCTATTGAAGGTCTCGAAACAGGAATCTACAAAGTCGATATATTCAATTGAGCTAAAAATAGAATAGGGGTGAGCGGAAATCCATCGCCGTCTCATAGACCGCATTTTCTCGGTTAAGTGTTAAATTAAGGGAATTTAAGAAAAAAAATATTTTTACTCTAGAGGACTTTAAAAATAATATCTTTAATAGTATATAGTGCAAATTCAAACATAAATTAATTATTTTAAAAACAACACAATTTTTATTCCGTGGTGAATAAATTTCGGCTCTGCATTAAAAGCCCGAAACTTCTATACTTTATTTATCTATAAAATGGTCCACTTATAAACAAGTGCAGAATAAAGCTAGATATAAGAGGGGGTATTCAGGAGTTAGGAATTTTCTCATGGAACAAAAAAAGGAAGAAAAAGGAAAAAAGAAACTAAAAGATATGGTGTGGGGCTGGGACAACAAGGATTTATAGCCTTGTTGTTTTTATAGCGGAGGGTTGTTCGTGATTTGGGGCTTATCTGAGTTCAAGTGAAGCGGTGAAGGAGGGCATTAAAAATATTGCAATGGGAAAATAATCCCATTTAGGACAGGGGGTGGGTCTAAGTTGGCGCTTTATTTTCTATGTGCGTGTCTTCCGATACAAGAATTCTCGTCTCGTTTACATAGTACGGATCAGATAACGGTGAAATGACCAGTTGTGTTTTAAGAAGGCGAGTTTAAAGGGTGTGGACATTTAGCGCCACGATCCATTATTCTTATCCGATGTTTTTGACGAAAGTGCTCGAGAACACTTAAAAGATTAACGTGAAATATTGCAGTTTTATTGGGCAATTTGGTAGGATTTGCTCGAAACTTATGTTCGTTAAAATTGAAGTATCTCGGGTAATAGATATTGGCAATAAAAGTTTTACACTGATTAAGAATAGCAGGAATTAATTTTCTTTCACGATACTTAATTCAAATGAATAAATATATGATTTATAAATACATATGTCTGGAAAATGTTTTTTTTTAATGTTCTCAGAATTAAGAATAGGAAGTAATAAATTCAAATGCAACAATATATTATTTTATCCGGAGAATGTTTTTGACAAAAGGCTTCTCAGAATAGAGAACATCAGATAGGAAATTTCATTCATCAAACATAATCCAGGTTTATAAATATATAACTTTATATGGAGAATATTATTGAAAAACGGCTTCTCAGAATCGAGAATAGCTGGAATTCAATTTCATTCTTGAAACATAGTTCAAATTTATAAATATATGATTTTATCTGGAGATTGTTTTTGAAAAAATATTTCATGAGACATTTTTATCGTGCCAAATATCTGAAATAATTTAATAGTTCACAATCAGATGAAAAAACTAGAGTTTTTTTTAAAAATAAATTAATAAGTGTTTTTTTAATGTTAATTTATTAAATTTTTATAGATTTTTCCAGCGTTTTCAAAAGCAGATTAATAAAATATGTTTAAAATAGTTAATTACAATTTCACATCTATATATCTCAAACTCTTTACAATGTAATATGTCAAAGGATAAAATGTCAATTAATAAGTACTTCGTGATAATTTTAGATTTTGGCCGAAATATTCCACATTTTCCACTTGAAATGACTGTCAAACAGTACTAAAAGTCTTAAAGTCGGTTGTTCATAGCAAAGGTGTCTCGGAATTAACAAAAGATTTGAATTTGCCATTTTTGCAATGCTATTAAAGAAAAACTATTCGAAAACCTTTTAGTTTGGAGTTGTTATTTGCATTGTTATATTTTAATCGAATCGTAAATTATGTAGGAGTGAGTATGGAATGACACATAGGACAAATGGTCTCCAAGGCTTTGTGGGCTCAAACACACTCTTTTGTTGAAGTTTTCTATGACCATTTTGAATGAATGTGACTGAATGTTGCTGATGCATCGTTGAATTTCCTCCTTCAATGCACGTGTTCTTGTGGAATCACTGGCAGACACCTTTAATAACAAATAAGGGCATAAAAAGAAATCCAATGGTGTTAGGGTTTCCATCATTGAATACAAACTCTATGCCTAAACATCCTATTTATCACATTGAGGGGTTTTTTTCATAACATTTTAAAAATTTTAATGAACGGTTCAAATAAACAAAAACAGATAATATAGGACATTGCAACATAAACATATTATGTAAGGGAATGTGAAGCATGAAGTAGTGTATCTAAGACTAGAGCAGGCTTCCCCGCGATCTGGGTGTCCTGGTTCGTGTATAGTTGTTCTGTGTTCTACCAGTGAATTGTATGGATATGTTCCATTGTAAAAAGGGGTTATGTATGGGAATGTGAAGCATGAAGTAGTCATGTTGTATTCTTGGCCCTAGTTGGTGCTTCTGAACAAACAAGAGACGCTGAGTATCGGCTTAAATCGTTGACAGCTTTCTGTCACTGGACTTATGGGGTCCACAATTAACAACAATAATATCGAAGACCAGAACAAATAATCAAATTTAGTATATGTGTAAACATATCATTGCTTGTTCTCTTCATGTAAAACACATGAATAATATATAATTATTGAAAACAAATTTGTAACAAGGGTATGAAATGATTGATTAATATTATTAAACGTAACGTTTACAATATAATTTTTGTGGCTTTATTCTACGATGTCAAATGTAAAAATCTGCAATATCATTCACACAATTCTGCACAACATTATGCAATACTGTTTCTTCATGAAATGTTGAAATGGAATCTCAACTGAAATAAATTATCAAGATGACACCAGCATTTTTGTAATAAATCTTATCATTAAAAGTACTTTTAGAAATATTATTACTTTTTAATATGATTACTTGTTAAAGTGATGACGATAACATTTTTAAATTGAATTTCGTAATTGATCATTATAAGTAATTTCATTCAGACAAAATTAATATTAATAATTACTTAAGATATATTCAATGTGTATAGCAAAATAAGCATATTTATTCCAATTATTTTTTTAATTATTTGAATACAAACTTTAAATATTTTTTTCAATTAATAATTCAAAGCGTATTTTTTTCCCGTAAATGAAAAATGAAAGTATATATTTTGAACAATTTGAAAAGATAATTGTAAAAAAAAAATTATATTATATTTGATAAAATTCTAATTATGTAACTTTAATAGCTTCAATTAATTGAAAAAAATTAAGAAGAGAAATATCAAAAATTTATGAAACAGAAAGCCGAAATTAAAATTTTTACTTTTTAAAATCAGTAATTCAATTACTCCGTTCAATAAGAAATGAAAATAAATTGGCAAAAATGTTTTATATTTTAATATTTGTTGTAATTTGTAACTTCATCGCTTCAACAAATAAGGAAGCTTTTGATAAGTAAAAAAAAATGTCTAAAATTTATAAAAGAATGGTTGAAGTTATTTCTTAACTCTTCTTAAAAATGCTTTTGACAATATCTTATCTTATATTTTGATTTTCACTGCTTTTGTGTAAATTACAGTATTTATTGAAAATGAATTTAAAAAAAAACTATTAATGAAAGCAAGAAGCATTCTTTTATATCGATTAATTCCCTAGCAACGTTTCAAATATATTCAGATAAAGATCAAAGAGTGAACAGAGAAGAAATACTCAAATAAAGATTTTTTTTCTTTTACAAAAAAGCATTAGATTTTTTTTTTTTGTTATTTTCTGGAAAAATGCTCCAACGCAGTCAGAAGAACGTGAGAAAACAAACAGACATGTCAATGAAAGGACTCTAGCTGTGTTTCCTTCAATGTTTTCACTTAATTCCATGGCAGGAACTGTCGGGTAATTAAACTCGGAATTTCCAGAAATCAAATGGTCATTTTTTGTTATTATTTTCTTTTTTCTTTAGATGGAGTGGCTAGAAAATACATGAAAGTAAAGGAAAAAATGCAAAACTAATCCTCGAAGATTCGAAAAATATGTTACAAAAAATTGGAAACATTTTGAATTGAAGAGAAGAAAGTGAAAATGGAAGTATTTTTGAAACAAAAGGGGAACATGAGGAATAGACAGAAAGCATGTAAAATGCCAATCAATGAAATTCAAAAGTTAATGACAAGCACCATTTTAAAACTTAATCATGGGATTATTTTGCAATTCTATTTTTTTTCTTTCATTAAAGAAAAAAAATGTTGATGTCTTTAAGAAATCTTAAATTTCTCTGCGCGAGAAATGTTATATTGGAGTATGTGAAAAGTAATTCCTTCGATCTTACTCTGTTATACTTTCTCATTAAAGTTATTCATATTTTCCGCTCTCTTTTCTTTCGTTATTTTAAAGAAGTGACATAAGTCGAAAGGGTAAAAAAAAAAAAAACAGATCAATGCAATATTATTTCGTAGAAAGATAAGTTAAGAGTTATTTTGTTTTGTAAGGCGAAAATTGGTCAAATTAACGTTATCAAACATACGTATGGGTTTCTTTTTTCAGAAAATTCTTTGAGATGTCTATTATTCAGTAGACCGAAAATTCTACAAAAAGATGTAGAATAATTTGAAATATGTAATAAAGAAATGTGAAGAAATATTCGTATAGTTCTTTGATTTTTCATTCGTTATTTCAAATGAAATGAATTGACATTTTTTGGAGGCAAGAAAAAGTAAAAGATATCAATAAAGATTATTTCGTAAAAATATAAGATCAAAATTATTTTGTCTTAAAAATGGATAACAGGTAAAATTAAAGTTAGTAGTCATATTCATGTGTTACTTTTTTCCAGAAAATACTTTACCAGAAGTCACACATTCTGTGTGTAAAAAATTCCATAAAAATAAGGCTAATAATTCGAAATATGGAAAATATTCGCATATTTTTTTCATTCCTTATTTCATAGAAGACGAAGTGACAGAGGCTGGTTGTTCAAAAAAGCAAGATAGAAAACTGAATCAATAAAATTTTGCGTTAATTTTGATACACTTTTTAAATCACAACGGTTCTGGAAACATATATTCTAAATTTCATGATTGAATGCGTTTAAGATACAACACCATTTAAATAGACGTTAAAATTTGTTCGTTTAATGTTTTTTTTTATATAAAATTTTTCGTAATAAACAAACAATTGGCAGACGGAGAAAGAATGAAAATTTAAATGCTATTAATCTTTAAAAAATTGCATTAATTTCGAAAAATTTTATGATTAAATTATTCATTTCCAGTTTAAATTACCATCATTTTTAGATTTTGCTTTTACCTTTAACTACTATTAAAACTATTATCTAATTGCAAGTTAAAAACGAAATCTTTCTAGAAAATCCCTGGAAGAACTTTTTCAACTTTGTTGGATACTTTAAATGAAGAAAGCAATTGGAAATGTGCTACTGAAAAGGCTTGTTTTAAAAGTCACCTTTCAAATGACTGCATTTAAAACGTTGTGTTCTTAGAAATGAAATATTATGGATAAAAGAAAAACGCAAACTGCATATAGCATTGTCTTAATTTTTATATTTGATGATATGCTTGAATGTGATTAGATTTTAAAATAGGGCAAAATATGCATCGATCATTTATTCGTTACTAAATTTTTAACTCGGTATTTTTCTATTGTCTATTAGTAATACTGGAAAAAAAAAATCACCATCACAAATGCATTGAAGATTTTGTTTTTGAGTTTTTATATGAAATGCTGTATACATTTGAAACTCCATATATTGAAAACATTTTGGAAATTTTTTTCACTTCAAAACAGAAAATCCGAAGTATCTTGATTCATAAAATATTTCAGGGATATTTTTCTATAATATAGTATTGTAAAAATATCGTAATAAAGGCAATACAGTATCGTAAAAATATTGTAACATTCTTTGTTAGGTATTTTATCAAATTGAAGCAAAAAATTTTAAATTTCTAAAAAAAGTGGAACAAAAATAAATGTAACAATTTTCTTATGCACTAATAAAGCAAAATTAGTGACAAACTATGAGGCAAACTAGAGTAAATCAAGATATGCAGAATACCAAACAGCATTCCGGACTATCGCACATTACTTTCGCTAATATATATTTTTCTTTACTTCACAGTTTTAAAAAAACTGTATAATTAAATTGTTTTCAACTATTTTTTATAGCTGTAACTGGTAATGGCATTAAAATTCCTTAGAATGGGATTCAAATGAGATTAAAATTCCTCTAGCTTACTTCATTATTTCAAAATGTTGTATGGTAGAAACTCCATAACATAGTTCAATATTCTGAATGACGGATATTATTTTGAAGATAATGTAACAATGTTATTCGAAATTTTATGATGATAGAGTTAGAAATAGATACTCTTATTATAATGACTCAAAGTCCATTTAATTTTATGAGGATAAATTTTAATGACTTTTCATAGGACAAATTAATATGAAATACTTTTCACCTGCCGCAGTAAATGAATAAGGAGTTGTGCCAACAAATAAAGCTTGAATACGTGCAAAATTATTAACTTTATAAATTTGAAAGTATATTGCTCAGTCGGAGATATAAGTTTCGGTATGTGTTTTGTGATAATATAGCGATTAATAAAATTCAATTTAAAATATGAAAAAGGTTAAGAAAATCATATAATAAATTGTGGGAGCAAGTGAAAAGATATTTCTATTCTCAAATGTTCACGTATTTTGAAAAAAAAAATCAATATTTTAGCACCGTATTAATGGAAAATTCCTAATAATATTGTTATGATGTTTCTCGTCATTTAATATTTTGGGCCTTATCATGGAAATATTGTATACTATCTTTTGATAAAAGAGAGTGCAATTTTGGCCAGAAAGTCCAAAGTTTGTGACATGTAGATATTCAGACTCCATTAAAAAAGTCAACATTGGAAGAAGATTTTGCTACATTTCTTAGGATAAAAATGTCTTGAAAATACTAATGCATTATCTAGAGATTAAAGAAGCACAGTAGACTTGAATTTTCACTTTTTCATATAGGCAGTAAAGAAAAAAATATGGTAATCGTCAACATTTTCGAAATAGAATTTTTAAAGAATCGACACGTTTTACACTACTGAGCTCAAAAAACACAATTTTGAAAAATGTTTATATATCTGGAACATGAATAACTCAAACCGCTTTGAGCTAGATGGTTGAAATTAGGTCTTTACAACAAATTTAGAGATTTCTATCAAGATTTCAAGTAATATCTTTTCAAAGGAATTTAGTCTGCCCATCAATTTAAATATAATTTAACTCTATAAATAAAAAAGAAGGCAGCCTGATAGATAAGAATCGTTACGTAGATTTAAAATTTATAACTTAGACATGTTTCAAAGTTTGAGATATAATCAATAACGAGTTGAATGGCTGTCTGCCTGTACGTTCTCGAACACGTTAACTTGTTAATGCAAAGTCGCAGTGACAAATTTACCAAATTTTTTGACTGCAAGTGCAGTTTGGTGCCAAATATTTGGTTTAACCAATGGTGAAAAACGTATCTAAAGCGCAAATTCTATTTTCAGAAACTGTTAACCTCACTGCAGGCATCAACTGCTAAAATAATTCGTCAAGGAAGACAGGATAAATTCAGTAAAAATACTAAATGCACACCAAAAATTGATATTCAATAACCTATAAACTTTTCTGTCACACAAGGTATTGTCTGGCATAATTTTATTACAGAGCATGCAAAAAAGTTTGGGAAACTGGTTTATTTAAATATTAGTTCAAAAGTATAAGAAATGGTTTCAGAAAATTTTAATCTTTTCAAAGAATCATTAATTTTATCTTTCTAATTGCATATACATAAAAAAAAAAATTCGTAACCATAGTGGTCGCGGACAAGACAGTATGAGATATCATTTTTTTATAGGGTAAAAAAAAAAGCGGCATACTTTCTGCCATTTATTACCCCTGCCAGATTTTTGAATTTTATACTTGCTAATAAACCACAAAAAGATTACCACCTTATTCAAAGGCAATTTAAAAGAGGTAGTTGGGAATTATCCAATGAACAGTCATACAAAATTGGCTATTAAATAATTATTACAAATTATTCTATCAAATATATATATATATATATATATATATATATATATATCAAATGTTTTAATTATGAAACTGATAAAGACTAGTCTATTAAGTTATATGTATCAATTGTTTTAAGAAGTTATTTGTGTAACTGGTAAAAGTTAGTTTATTAAAATATATATATTAACTGTTTTAAGAAATATTAAGGTAAACATTGTATAGCATTTGATTAAGTTTGGACTGTCTGTTGTAATGTATTACTGCCAATAAACACATGTTTTTAATAAAACTAATAACCAGAGATATGGTTATTTTCATTAAAAATGCCTTCTGGATTAATGTTACTGAAAGAAAATAAAATTGAAGGAAATAGTTTCCATCTTAAATTATAATGACTTTTGAGACTGTGAATGAGAAAATTAATGAAGAATTTCCGCTAATTTTATTTCAGTAAAATTATGGAAATGACTTTACTTTCATGTATTAATAACTTTCCTAGACTTCTCAAATAATATTACTACCAACTGAAATGCATTTTCTTTGAACCTCATAACTCTGTTTGGATAATAAGATTAGATATTTTCAAATTAATGCATCTTCTTTCATCCCTTCCTCGCTTTGTATTTACTTTATAGAAATTTATTAAAAACTTTTGGATTTCTTTTTTTTATGTGCGTAAATTAATATATGCCATTTTTCTAAAACGGGCTAATAAATATACTGGTTTATTTTAAAATTAATAAGTAATGTAATATAAAATTCGTTTATTGTATGAAATTTTAGTTGTTTGTTCTTCAAAAAAATTGTGAACATTCATGAAGAATAATTTTATAATAGAAATTCTATTTTTTAGCTTATGAATCGCAGATATGTCTTTCTTAAGTCTAAATGAAAGTAATTTATGACATTTATGTTTATTTAATATGCAATTTTAGAATTTTTATTTAATAACTAAGGACACTGAAAACAATTTATGTAAAATTAATGCAGTTTTCACTAATAAATCAATTTCTAAATTTTACTGAATTTATTTTTCATGCATCCCATATTACAAATTAAAGATGCAAATGATGTGGATGATTTTTTTTTCGGCACTCACATACACACGTACGCACGCACGCATTTACATCATTAAGAAAAAGTAAAGTAATAATAGAAATGCAACGAATAAAAATGCAAGTAAGAAACAAGCATTGAAGAAATGAAATATTTTTTACCAGAAGGAATCATATTCATGATACAGTAAAAGCTCTTTGTTCGCGGGGTATATGTTCCATAAATATCCCTCGAATACCGAAACCGTGAATACGGAAGGGTCATTTATATGGAATTATAGGGGATGCGTACCTTGGTGACAAAATGAAAATAAACAAATACATAAAAAAATCAATTTAATTGAAGTTTTTGAACATTTTGATTAATTATTTTAAGACTTGGGCAATGGCTTGAAGAAATTTGTAATTTTCTCTTGCTTTGCAGTTTTTAAAATCTCTTTCAATTCAGACTGATACGCAGCAGTCGCATTAGCAAGTTGTCTCTCAAAAATAAGACGTCGTTCCATAGTTGGATAAGTGTTTATAAAGAAATCGCAAAGCTCATTTGCCATTCTTAAACCTTCACTAAGATTTTTCAGATGAAATGTTACGTTTCCAGAGCTTGTTTAAGTCTCTTCTTCAATGGGTTGTGAATTTAACTTTTCCTCCAAGTCGGTTGCAGTCTTCGGCGATATCATTTAACAACATGCTTTAGGCTAAGTTGTAATATGTATTTTACTTTTTTTATTAGTCCATTTGACGGCATTTACAAAGGATATTGGGTTGTAATCCTTTTATTATAACGTATGTACTTATTAGATCCGCGAATAAAGAATTTGTTAGCCGTGGATATATTAATTTTTTTCGCGTTTTTTTAGTCCGCGAATAAAGAAATTATTAGCCGTGGATATAAGAATTGGGTCGCATTTTTTTAATCCGCGAATAGCGAAAACGAGAATGAAGGAAGCGCGAACAAGGAGCTTTTACTGTATTCAAAATTTGAAGTTATTTGTTGCATTAAACTACAATTATGCAAAATGTTTCATAATAAAATATCACTTCATTTAATACTAATATAAAAAAATCAATATTAGGGATTTTCAAATGGAAATGTAAGAAACAACACTGTGGGTATAAATGAAGACTTTACTCAAACTGTTTACCATAGGCCTAAACGCCAATTATTGAAGAATGCCATTGATTTACTAACTGAAAATTAGTTGTTCCCAGAGTCCATGTGGCTGTGACGAGACCCATTTCTGCACAACGTCCTTGAGTTCGCCGTCCGAGTTAAAACTCTGCTCTTTCAGATGTTTTTTCGGGGTATCAAACTCATGAAAATCAAACACGGGGTATCAAATACATGGAAAAAACGGGGTATCAAACACATGAAGTAGAGCGGATGGTCGAGCTGTTCCTACTTGAACTTGGCCAGTTTTACGTGCGTGACCCTGGGAGCGCGTTATCATAAAATAGAATCACACCCTCAGTAAGTAGTACAGGTCTGGATGGATCTACATAGTTTTTAGAGTGTTTCACAGTACGCTTTGGACTTAGTATTTATTATGTGTTCAAGGAATTCAACAAGTAGCGGACCTTGGAAGGCAAACTTAAGGGGGCTGTGAAGAATTTGGTCTCTTCACGGTCATAGGGATTCTTTGAAAAGGAATCATTCGGCTTGTTTATCAATGGGATCGCTGTGATCAGGCCTATGGTGTATAATTTGAATAAAGTCTTCATTTATACTCACAGTGAATGTTTTTCACAGTCAGTTTTTCATCTGAATAACCTTTGTATTTTATGTATAACATAATATAATTAAAAATCTCATCGTTTCATAATTAAAAAAATAGTTTATTTGTACTTTCAAAGGTTTGAGAGTAACTAATTTCAGGTAAAAATGATTATTAACGATGTTTGAAAAATGTTTAAAATTTCTTTTTTAAATTAATTTTATTCTTTGAAATGTGCTTTGTTTAATTAGTGACCCGAAGAAGATGGAAAATATTTAAAAAAAAAAATGTTTTCAATGAGCATATATTTGCTCGAGGGTATTTTATATAAATCGATATATTAGTATAAATATTTCATAAGGATTTAACTGAGTCGTCATTACAATATTTTGATAATATAAATGTCATAATTTTTTAAAGCAAACTTATTTGTCACATATGGTAATAAAAAAATATATAAATAATTTTGCCTTCAAAAAATTATAAAAAATAAATAACAAATAAGTTTCAAATACAGTAATGTCGAATAAAAATTGAAATTGCTGATAAAAGTATTCGACCGAGATGAATCGGACCGATCCATTCGTTTACTTCAAACTTTCATCTTCAAAATCGCATGAGAAAGGAAGTAAAAGATGACTTTTTTTTATTCGATTATTTTTTCACAAAAAAGTTAAAGCAAAAACGACGAAACATTAATCCAAAAAAAAAAAAGTAGAAAGGAAGAAAAAAAATGAAGACAGACATACACAAGTAAAAAATAAAATCCTTGTAGCAAGACCGGAAATGGAAGATATTTCCGCATTTCTCGATAAGGTAACTTTTTCGTTTGCTCGAGTAAGAAAGAATGGAAGTGAAGCGAAGACCTCTTATTTTTTACCTAGCATCCCAAGCTTTAAAGGATGAATTTCAGGTTCATTAGAAACCTTGAAAAATTTTTCTTTTGAATCTGTCAAAAGGAAAGAATATCAACTTTTTCATTTATTCCTGACTGATATTCAAGTCTGCAAATTTAGAATAGTCATAAAATCATCATGAAGCAGTTTCTTTTGAATAAGCAGTCATTTTTATAAAAATAATCTAGGATAAAGAAATTCCACCCTTTTTGTGGAAAATGTTTTTCAATTTAAAGATATCAAGGATATATCTATTTATAATATTCAACTTTTATACTTTAAGTTTTTATTTATCTTTTCATTCTTTTTTTTCTTAAAAAAATTCTGTTGGCTGAATTTCTTTACCGGACGTTTTTTTATCAGTAAAATATATATTATTGATGCTACTAGGCAGAAATAAATAGATAATGTATATTTCATTTCCTTGGGATTTTGATTTGATGTTACCAAAAAATGTTTATAAGGGAAAAAGATACAGTTTACTAAGATAGATAAATTGTAAGGGAGAGCAAAGAATTTTTATTTCAAAACTTTTGAATCTTTTTAAACAGAATATGACTGTCACTGACGTTTGATAAAAAAAAAAGTATAATTTTTATTTCACACAAAATTTTTTATCCAAGTTTTGAATCGGTATATCTTTTATTTTTCTGGAATGGAAATGACATTTTAAGCAATTAATATAATATTTTTATTATTAATTAATTCCATATTTTTAACTTTAAATGTAACATTTTAATCTTAAATTCACAAAATATAGCGTTTCTTGTTTGAACGTTTATTACTATCTGGATTTCGTTCAAAAAATTTTCTTCTTCATTCATGGAATCTTTTGTATTACCTTTAATGCCTTGTTTCACAAGTTCGGTTTTTTTTTTACAATTTTTTTTACTAAATATTTCAAATTATATATCACAGAAATAATAGCTGCAAAATGAAGAAATATTTTAAGCTCATTTGATGTCAACATTTTCAAATTTTCAATTGAAAATAAATTAAAACTTAAATAATTTATTCATGAATCGTTAATTTTCTAATCTATTATTAATTAAGATGTCACTCTTGATAATCTTTTTGACCTCTAAGAGATTCAAAATTATTTTCATACTCTTGTTTTAGTTGTCTTTCATACCATATAAATAATCATAGCTTAAAGATTCCTTAGCAGCTTTAATATCAAGCCACCCTATTTCCAGTAGATAAAAAACTATAATCTTCAATTATTTAATCATTTTTGAGGCCTTTGCTCACATAAATCGCCTTAGATTATCTTTCAGTGTTATTCTTAAGGTATTCATGTTTTAATCTTTCTTCTTCAAGGGTTCAGCCAAAATATATAAATCGCTTCTATTTTGCTGTTATGTTATATTGTTTGCAATTGTGTCTTGGATACATTGCAAAAAATGATATATTTTAAAAATTCTTACTATCATTTGTTTTCGTTAGGAGGTTTTGAATAATTGAATGCAAGAAATAATTGAAGCTCTAAATCGCAGAGGCAATGTTCATCATCATCTTTTAATCTCATTTCCCCCCCCTTTTTACCAGTAAGCTTCTTTGAAAGCAGACGCGTTTTTAAAAGGTTGACCTACTTTCACCATTATTGTATTTTTGGTTTGAGGTTTTTTGAAGCCTCAAAATGCGTAGGCAACAAATTTTTGAAACCTTTAAAATTGCTTTAACTTGATCCAATGATTTTAGAGCCGGGTGCAGTTTCAAGCATCATGCTCATTTGTATTTAATGCGACGTTTTTTGTTTGGGGATGTTTTCAAAATGTTTTAAAGTTTTGAAATCATCTCTATTATTGCAGTCACTACTGTAATTTACTATTTCAATAATTTCAGCACTAGAGTATCAGTTAACAAATGAATTTTATTACATTTTTATTCCATACGCGATACATCTCATTCTTTATATTTTTATGACGTATTAATATTAAAGATTATAAATCTCAAGTTACAAGTTACTTTGCCGGCCAAATTATGCGTATATGTAATTCAATTGCTGTGACGTAATTTCATTTTCATGATTATTACAAACTGCCAGGTATTTAAACCGTGTTACTCTATTTGCCTTACCTATAATAAGTCTAATGAGTATAGTTTTAATAGTTACATGACAACACAGTGCTACTAATATAAAACGTATGTTTCATATTCCGTGGTATGCCATGGTATTGTACTTTTTTATACATCATGTAAGCCACACATATGAAAGAAAATGGCACTTTAACTTTCAATAATGGAGGAAAATTAAGCAATAAAATAATTGATGAAATATATAAACAAACTTTAGGTTTCATCCTCAGTAATTATAATATTATTGTTAAATATATTTAGAAATTAATCAGAATGAAACTAAACAAGTTTTACAGCAAAAATTGGCATCAATAATATATAATTTTTTGAATATGAATGAGTCGAAAAATAATATTTAATAGAGGACATTTTTGGCAGATATTGCGAAAATGAATTATAGTCTAGCTTACTTTTTGTATTAACTAAAAATTCTTAAATCTCCTTCGAGCTCCAAATTACATTTGTGCCAAATTTAGCATTTTTAGTTTAAAAGAAGTCTAGAGAATGAACACACACACAGACATGCATTCATATTTATTATTAGTTGAAATATAGATAAGAAAATGAAAAGGAATATGTATACTGGCAAAGATTTAATAAAAACGTAATATTAAAAAAATGTTTTATTATCTAAAGATACACTGAATTAAATATTTAATAAATGTCTTCCCTGATTTTCTTCATGTAATTATAAAATTGAAATTTGATGTGATTTTCTTATATACACAACATTAACTTGATAGATTCTAAGAATGAAAGTAATACCTCATATTGTTTAATTTGATGAAATTTCAATTCCTCTTAAACGTGCTGATATTACATTAATTGAAAAAAGAAGAAAAAATGTTTCGTTACTGGCGCTCTTTATTTTGGATTGTCAAAAAAAATCTATTTTTGATGTTTCCGCGATACTACAATTTCAGATACATGAAAAAGGAGTATTAAAAAACAATTTGAAATACTTCCAAAATTAATTTTTCGGATTCTCATTATTTTCTTTGTTGAAGGATATTAATTTTGTTTATAGAAGATATAAAAAAGTATGCCACAAATATAATTAGATTTCCTTTCTGCTCATTAGTAGGCAATATTTTAAAATAAATATGAAGAAATGGCTTAGCATGGGAAATATTAAAGAATAAAACAATTCAGAAGATACTTAGTATTTAATGTGCAATCTTTGTAAAATTTTTATTTTCCAAATGCCCAAGCGTATTTAATATGAAATACTCATTAAAGATTCTAAATTATGTACATTAATTTTTCTATTCTTCTTTTGTATAAATCATGTAAAACAAGACGCCGAGTAACGGTCATTATGAGAAAAAGACACAATAGAAAGATATAGTAATTTAAGAAAGAAAGCTTCATTACATTTTTAAAATTGCTGTAATAAAATCCTGAAATGAAATTTATATTTGACATTTTGTTTTCTTATTTAAATTGAAATGTTTTTGAATTATTTACAAAATAACATTTGTGGAAGTGTCTAGACAATAAATGTTTCTGTTAGCTGCTCTTTATTAATAAAATTCAGAAGTTATGACTACATATTTACAAATAATTTGATTAATAAAAACAAGACAGAGTCCATTTGTTGTTTGTTTGAAGGTAAATTTGATTCCAGATTGGAATCAGATTATAAAAAAAGGGGGCGAATGTCTTATAAAATTGAAAACAAAATCTTTATTGATATAAAACTTTAGAAATTAGCATTTCTTTTACTTTTCTTTATATATAATTTATTTTAATACTAATGGTTTCTATTCTATGTAACTTATTACGTGAAAATGTAAAATTTAAATTACGAAATGAATTTGCATACACTAAAGCTTATTTTAATCACATGCAGACTTTTAAAAAATACTTTTTGTTATGATATAACGCATGATTGAAATATGAGTATCAATATATTATTTACTAGCAGCCTTTGGCGACCAGCTGGTTCGCCATGAGTAATGCGTTCTAAAATTTGTAATTAAATCATATATTCATTAGCCAAAATTTAAGAAATAGTTAAAGTTAAAAGATTCAGTTTTTAGTAGTCAAAAAGTCGGTAACTTTGTTCGGAAAACCTTTTTGAGTTTAATGCTCTAATAATTTATCGATTATGCTTCCAAAATATTAAAAATGTTTTTTCGGTGATATTGCTAAAATGTTAAATATGTTTTTTAAAGAAAGCGAAAAAGGGAAAAAAAATTATTGAATTAATGATACAGATATTGCAAACGATTATAGAAATATGCCATTAAGTCGGGATTTCAATGCATATCCTGTCTAAATTCAATTATGTTTACTGTAAATAAAGATAATTTATGGAATTAATGATATAGATATTGCAGACGATCATAGAAACCTTTGCTTTGCAATTATTTTTTTTAGAAAATATCACATTTATATATATTTTTTTATTTTATCCAGTCACGTGCTAAAAGTTGCATATCTTTAGATTTGATTTGCGATGATAGTTTTTTTTTTATTTGAACTTCCGGCATTGTTTTATTTTATTTTATCCGGTCACGTGCTAAAAAAACATGGTTAAAATATTTTTTTTTAAATTCGTTAAAAATAGAAGCTAGAGTTGTACATTAAAACACTGATACCATTAGAAAGCTACTTTCTTTATCTTTAAATTGATGTTAAAATCATGTTTGTACGATAATATCTTCGGAAGTTATAGCGGAAAAACTTCGAAATTTCACTTAAATTTAAATTAATTCAAATTCTAATTAAAAATTCGAAAAAAGGGCTCCGAGGTGCACATTCCCGACCTCCAAGGTATACATGTACCAAATTTGGTAGCTGCAGGCCAACGGTCTGGCCTGTAGAGCGCCAACACACGCACACACACACACACATTGAGCTTTATTATAAGTATAGAAGATACAATTTATTTAGAACAACAAATTATATTCTTTTTATTCAGTCATATAATTATTGAATCCATTTTTAATTAAAAATATTTTTAATAAAAAAGGTATTTATTAGTTTAATTATTAATAATTATTATTTAGTCATTAGGAAAAAATCATCATTTTCATAAAAAATGTGGATATTCACATTAACTCATTTAAGTGTGAGAATCCTCTCATTAAATAGATTTTCTAATTAATTAATAATAAATTTTTCATTTTAATCTTGGCTTTTTTTTACTTACAAACTTGCTTCTAGCACAGCAGGATTTTAAGACTTCTTTTAAACATAAATAATTTTGATCAATTTTAATTTACTTATATTAGTTAATCTTTAAAAAGACACCTTTTTTTAAAAAAGAAGCTTTTATATTTTCAGCAGTGTAGTTTTTTTATAATCTATTACTAAACATTAGAAACTATACGATATTTGTTTACTTCGCTGCGTGTTTACACTTACAGTAGGAAATAGAAATTATTTGAAAATTAATCATTAAACATTAATATCTTCTAATAATATTTTTCTGTAAAAAAGAATGAAAAGATGTTTAATGGTCCCATTTTGTTCATTTAGAAATCAATAATTTATGAAGAAATCAATAATTTTAAAAGCAAATAATTTTTAAATTCTTATAATATTTTTTCAAAATAAAAATTTTATATTTTTATGTAATGTATAAATGGTTATTTCTGTGTTTATCTTAAGATAGAATATATATATTATAATTTGTATTTTATAATACACAATTATATTTGACCTAATATAAAGTTCATTTTTATTTTAAAATTTATTTCGTTTCTGTGGAATTACAATTGGGCGATTTGATCAAAGACGGATTTAAAAAAAAAATTTGAAAACATAAATTCTAAACATAAAATGAACTTGAATATTGCTATTTTTTTATTTTGTGAAAATAAAAATTACCTTTCTATAAGTTGAATGTTTTATGAAATGGTTGAATTTTTTTTTTGAAATTTCAATTTTCTTTGATACTTGAGAAAATGAGCAAATATTAATTCCCATCTTGATTTTTAACAGAAATCTATTTAATTAATGTTTTATTTAAAGAAAATTGTAAAACAAGATATTCTTAAAAATCGTTACTATATACAAATAAAGAGGATATAGAATTTAAAAATTAAATGGAGTGGAAATAGCTCATTTCAAGTACAAAGAGACGATTGAAATGTTACATAAAATTCTGTTTGCTCTTTTAGAATGTATATTCTCCAAAAATACGTTGCCTAATTAATATGAAGTAATCATAAAGATTTTTAAATAGTTCTTTTTTATGCTTATATTGACTAAGAAAACAAAACGAGAATCGTTTGCAATCAGAAAGGAAACGCAAATGGCAAAAATGTTGAAGCAAATAGCCCGGAGAAATAATTACAAAGCCAAACTTCTTAGGAAGATGAAAATAAGCTTTTTAAAAAGTTACTTTTATTTTTCTCTTTTCCACTGCAAAATTTTGTCAGTCGTAATAATTGAAAAACGTCGGGAGAGTAAATTCGTGCCTTTTCGTTTGCTTCCACGATCGTTTCCAGAAGTTCTTAGGTAAATCTTTCATAAAATTCCTAATTAAAAACAGCTACTATTAAACTCTTTTTTTTTTCATTTGAATTGTAAATAGAGCTTAGTAAGAAATCGGATCTAAATTATTCTAAACTCTTGAAAGTTGAAAGCATTTCTGTATAATGAGCGAAACAAATGAAAAATCTTAAAATCATTATTAATTGAATTTTTGAAATTAAGCTACAATTTTTAAAAACTAAAGATAAGTTGTATTTATTAGCTCTAGGAATACGATTCTTTTTTTAAAGTGATTGTCAAATAATATAAAAGTTTAGAAAAATTTCATTTAAGGAAATAGTAATTATTTTAAAGTGTTTTCTTTTATCCATTTGGCTCAAAATTCTTCCCAAATCGAAATTTATTCTGTCAAAAAATATTTAAATTTAAATTTTTTGACCATTTCATTTTTAGTTCCCATTTTTAGCTTTTCTTTTCCTATACATCTAAATCAGCAGACCAACAGAGAGTTGTTTCATTATTTTAATCTATTGGGATGTTAAGCTATTACCATGAATTTTACTAGATCAAGTAATAAAAATTATTTAGATTTTTGAAAAAATATTATTTGAACTACACTAACTACACTCCAACTGTTGGTGCCCCGTTTATTTGAATGACATTATAGTTTATGGTGGACATAAAAATGTTGTGAGGTTGAAATACTTCTAATCCAATGATGGTATGTATATTCTATGAAAGATGTTCTGATATTTACCTGTGTGAAGGTATTTCTGGTTACAATTGCTTCAACCTGCTATTTTAGTTTAAAGATAGTAACATCGGAATTCAATACTTATAATTTTCACTTATTACCATTCCAATAGATAAACAGATATAATAAAAACGTTTTGTTTTTTCAATTCTACAATTTGTAAAACGTGGGGATTCATCAAACCATGGAATTCGAATTTCTTGATTTCTACACTAATCTCACTTCAAATATATTGCATTCGAAAAAATAGAAAACATATCATTAATAATCTGAGAGTTGTATTTCTAATTTCAGAGTCGACCACAACAAATCCTGTAGATGCTGCTAAGTTCAGTGGTGGCGGGGTGGTCAGCTGTATTCAAGAAAAAGAGTTTTATTTCTAATGAAATTGCTCACCATATGATTACTGATTATTTTCATATATATTTCCATTTTATTCTATTCCCCTGTTAAAACTGCCTTTAAGATAATAATACAAACTTTATTATTATTAAACCCATAATAATAAAGAGTCGTAATACAGATTATACCTATAATACAAACATAATTTAGATTATAAAAATCGAACTGTCTGCATTTGAATATTGAGTAATGATATCAGGATAATCAATCTTTAAAATATTTCGGGCAGCATTTTTTAAATGAAACTCGTATTCCTATTAACTTTTTCTTTTAAAATTATACACTAAAACTAAAGATCATTATGGATGAGAAAAATTATTGAAAATAGAACAAGATCTTATAAATGATCAATATTATAGACAACTGTCTGATTTTTGGAGAAATCCTTCGCCAGAAAATGGCAAACGGAAATTTTAAAAAGAAGCAATTTTCTTTGTATTTTGTAAAATAAATATAGATTATTGTCAGATTTTGAAATTTTTTAAACAACGTGGTTACATGGTCTAATGCGCTCTATTCACACTGTATTCAAACAGAACACACACACTTGCACTCACACAAATGTATCATAATGTGTAAGAATATAGAACGAAAAAGGGTTATTTTACATTAATATATATTTGATACTAAATGTTGTATTTGATATTAAAATTATTTTTATTAACCTTAGTTTAAAAATAAAATAAAGAATTTTGCAAAAAAAGTCATTGATATTATCTAAGGGTTGATAAAATTTTAAAATAAAAATTTTATGAAAGCACTAGAAAATGAAATTTAGACAAAAACAATTGGTACAAAGAGATTTCAAATATTTATTTTTACAGATTCTCAGGATCATTAATAACAACTGAATTATCATAGAACCAAACTTTAAGAATCATTTTGGCTAGCAATAATCAGAAATAGAAGTTAGTAAAGGATGTCAATTGAATGCAGTAGTTAGCATTTCAATTAATAACGTAATTTAATTGTAATGGATATTTTCATCAGAGCTAATCTTTGTATGCAAAAAAAAAAAAAACATCAAAAAGTAATGATAAAGTGTTTTGGAACCATAAATGATGAAATAAGCAAAATTATTTTGCATGCTTGCTTTAAGAAGATTTGTTTGTAACACATATATTTTGAACCATTTTCTTATCTTAAATTAATTCTGCATAAAATTAATAAAAAAAGAATTCCTTTTTTAAGGATAACTATAAAATTGTGAATATCGAAAAAATTAGATCCAATTTCGCAAATATTATAGAAAATAAAAACATTATACATATTATGAATATTAACTTTTCAGAAAGGAATTTTAATTCAGATAAGATAACTAGATAAAGATAAAAGAAAAATATTTTTATCCGTTTTTATTTTTATTTTTAATTATGATATAGAAAATCGTATTCAGTTTGTTGCGTGTTGCATATTGATTCATAGCGTAAACATAATTGCCGAGTGCTGCAAAAATATGTATTTATTGGGTTTTGAATACCTTGAAACAATTGTTCAAAATACTATTCTTGATAATGTAGACACATTGTCATAGATTCATTCGAAAGAAATTTTGTGGAAATTGAATTTTCATTCTAATTACTCATGCAAGCAAATAGTATGCTAAGCAAAAATAAATAAAACTTATTTTAGTCATATAAAAATGTATTAAATGCATAGGAATAAATATTTAAAAACACTGCCAGAAATATCTAAAAGTTATCAGGTTGGAAATTTCCTATCTATGAATAAAAAAACTTGTGGTATGATTAATTATCACAAAAACATTATTGAAAAATACTTATCTATCAGTATGCGAGAAATTTAAATTATGTGTTGTATGCCATATCATAGTTTTATTTATCTAATAATAAAACTACGATAGTTATCTAATAATAGCCTTCGATGGTATTTCAGTAGGTCCGTGAACAAACATATTTTAAATAACTTATTTTTATTGCTTAAATGTCTTTTTTATTAAAATACTCCTTTTTTATAGCCTGGAATTTGATTTTAATAAATATGCTTTCAAATTCTTCTGAACGCAATCAATAATTTAACCTAAATATTTAAAAAAATAAAGCGTAAATGTTAAAAATACAAAAATAGTAAAGTTAATTTTTTCTCTCTTTTTTTCTAGTAATGGAATATCTATAAATTTCTTTATTTCAACGTGGTTCGTAGTTATCCATTTATTTTTTAAAGTGAGAAATTTTAAAGAAATGAAATAAAATTTATAGGAAAACGAAACATATATATTGTAAAATTGGATTTTGTTGTAAAGTCTGTGGAAACTGTGGAATAATATGATTAAATATAAACTTATGGGAAACTTTAATATTATGTTAATAACTGTTAATCAAACATTAACATATTTTTATTCTTTTTGAGAAGTGATAACATTCTTTGATATGTCTTATCCAAAAAGTGTGTAATATTTGATCGAAATATGCCTAGTTAAAAAAGAACAGATCTGTAACACACACACACATAAATACAATTGCATTGAAATAAGATGAAAAGGTTTAATTACTAATTTACTAACTTTTTTCTTAAATTGTGAATTTCAGCTGGAGGCATTTTACCTCATTATTCTTTTTCCACGTCGGATTTCACGTCAATTTTTGATTTTTTGCTAAAAAGTACCGATCCTAAATTTAAATTGCATAAATACAAGGAAAGATGTAATAATAATAATTAAATCAGGATTGGTATTTTTGAATGCTATCTATCGCTTCTTTCCTCAAGGAAAAACCATTTTGTCGGAGAGTCCAAATCAGGGATTCCCAACAATCAGGCAGCCAATTTGCCTGATAACTATAAGATATCAATGGTAAAACTGTCGATAAATTTCTATTAAATATAGTGAATATTAGTAATATAGTTCCGTAACTTTCCTTTCATTTTTCGCGGGAAGAAGATTATTAATAGGATGTCTTCATTTTCATCTTATTTTCTTGCACACAATATATATTACCAGAAAATGCTGAAATTATTGGATTATCTCTTAAGATCTTGAAGCACCTAAAAAGGCATAATTTTGTCAATCTTTCTGCGCTCAAAAAATTCAAAAAAAAACAAAAAAAAAAGATCAAGACTTATCAAAGATAGTGCATGAATTTTTACTGTACGTATTTGATAAATTTATGACGAGACTGGAAAATTTAAAACTACCTTATCCTATATGTCCTCTAGTATGTCTTAAAATTCACAATAATTGGTAATTTACAATAAAGGAAAACTAAATCAGAATGACAAAAAACGCAATAAAATAAAATACGTATGTAGCATGACGTGCCTTCCCCGGCTGTACACAGATGGCGCTGCCGTAGTACGAGCGCGGACGCACAAAACACCCAGTCACTTGAAGCTCAGACAAGCTTGGCGATTGACGATGAGTTGAAGTGCAGCTGAGAGAGGCTGACAATATGATGCTGTTCTAC
>JAPMOQ010012693.1:953512-989389 GCA_026543055.1 Argiope trifasciata
ATCTTTTGCAAAACAGTGCTGTTATTGGACTATAACCTCATCCTACACGTATAAATGATTTTTAAACAATAAAGTAACATGCAAAATTTTCTTGGTATATGATTGCAATTACTAATCATATACCAAGCAATTACTAATCATACAGTTTTATTTTTAATTTCACAGTTTTATTTTTAATACTCTTGCAATTACCAATCATACAGTTTTATTTTTAATTTTCACTAATAAACGGGTTAAAAAGAATAATGCACGTATTATTAATTTTTTTATTGTGAGAAGATTAAGAGTGTTAGATAAAATCACATATTTTCTAAGAATAGTCTGTACATATAAAATTTATTGAATGTTTGTTTGTTTCTTTGAACTTTATATAGTTCCATACTCTTTCACAAATTCCAAAAAAAAAAAAAAAGGAAGCACTTTGTAGCATTAATCGAAATATTAAAAAAGTTATTCTACACCCTGCTAAAGAGTTGACATTGGCGTAAAAAGATTTTGTGTTTATCAACCAGAACAGTGGATTGTCTTGGCAATTGATAAATATTCTTACACTATCTTGAAATGCAAAAAATATTTATGTGCCGTGTATTATATTGTCATGTGGATTTTCTTCATTTTCAACTAAATTTTCATTGGTAATTTGAAATCAATTTTTATATATTCCATTTTTCTCTATTGAAACTTTAAGTTTATTTCACTGTTTAATTACTTCTAAGTTTCTCTGGCTCTAATGAACTGTAAAATTATTTTGATGTCTTCAGATATTTTTATTTCAACATGCATAATTTAGAGTAAAATTAATATGACATGAGATAGTGTGTTTTTAGACTGATACAGAATTTTAAGAGTCTGGCTCAATTTTGTCTCATATTTTAACACTTTTAAAAATTTAATGTATTCAACTGATATATTGATTTTTTTTTTTTTTTTCTAAATTTTCGTTTGTAAGATAAAAATTTATATAACATTGTGTATCCAAATACTTAATCAGACTAATATCAAAATGCGTTTTTTAAAAAATGCTTCAAGGGATATAGTTAGTCAGTTTTACTTTTTCTAACTACATATTTCAGCCTTTTACTAACCCCATAATGTCTAGACTTCAGATTTTTTTGTTGTTGTTGAATATGGTTGCCATAACATTAGACTCAACTTGTAAGCATTGGGTTTTGAAAATTTTATTAAACACTCTACAAGATTGGAACAAAATGTGTTTAAAATAGAATGCATATGAACGTGGATTATAAAGTACAAGGAATTTTTCAATGAATATACAAACAACATCAGAACTATTTTTTAAACATAAGTTTATTTATATGCGAGATCAATGCTCTAATTTCATTTTACTTTAAGAAATCATTTACCTGCACAATGTGAATTCATAATAGTGCGATTATATTTTGATAGAAGTTTAGATTGAGAGTTATGTGTATGTTATTATATAGGGGATTATTATCTCGGATAATAATTTCCAAAGAGAGAATTATTTAATAATTTTTTCTAATTATTTAATAAACTTTCAATTTTTTAAAATCATTTACAAAACAGAATGAATTCAATGATTTTATATTTCATCATCTGTCAATCATATGTTATTAGCATTAAGCAGTTTTTACATATTTGTACTAGATTTTAAATCGCAAATTTGCAAATTAATAATAATAAAGGATCATAAAACAACTTATGGAATTAAGTATAAAAATTACAATAAATAAAATTATAAATGATTTGATTTTTTTTTTTTGCCTACTTATAGAAGAGATAAATCAGACCAAGCAGCGATAATAGAAGTATGCTTATTAAAAACTGTGAATTGTTACGGATTTTAGTTTTATTTAAGATTCTTAATAAACCTTATTTTTCAAACTGAGCAATGAAATCAGACTCTTCTTTTTTATGAAAATACATAAAAGAGCAGATACATTGAATTTAATGACTCCACAGCAACGAAATTATTCCACAGAGGAATTAAAAACAATTCACAAACTTAATATTCCTGTAGTAAACCTACGAAATAGCATTTTAAACAATGTAATTAACTCTAATTATCGAATTTATTAAATGTAATAGAAACCTAATTTTTTTAAAGTTGCAAGAAGTGTGCCATTTCTTGAACTGTGGAACAAAGAGATGTAATAAAAATAAATGCATCACAAATTATATATAATTCAGAATTTTTAATAATTGATTATAAAAGATACTAGCCAGGATTTTTTTCAGCATTGTGTGATCAAATCAATTTACTTATACTTAAAATTGCTTGAAACAAGAGGTGCTAATATTTTGATGGCAAAGTACAAAATAAATAATAATAGTTGAAATTTAAAAATAAAAATATTGAAATTTATATATATAATTGAAATTTATAAAATAAATATATAGCTTTCTGTTTTAAGAATTATATTTAATTTAGTGCAAAAAATTTACAATTTAACATAACAAAAGTGTTTTATGTAAGTAAATGTTGCGTTAAAATACAAGTATGTAGCGTGGAAAACAAGTATTTAGCATGCAAAGAAATATTGACAGTTAACATATAATATTTAGCCACACATGAAAATCTATGCTTCCTATGTTTTAGATTTGGCCTCGTTTTCAGATTAAGAGGCTTTTCTAAATTCTTCCACGAACGCTAAAGGAGTCCTCTCAAATATCGAAAAAAATCTGATAAGCAAGAGATTAGCAGATGCCGCCAGGTAGCCTGTTTTAGAGCACATCCACCCACAACTACTAGAAAACCTTCAGTACAAGAAATGACATTATTTGTCCGAAATATTACAGTTTTAAAGAGCAACCCAACATTGAAAGATTAGCATTTAAGATAAGCATTGAAATCTGAATACCGACTACCAAAAGGATTAACATATTTTAGAAAGTCTAAGGGAGAATGCCTCTGTTCACTAAATTGGTCAATTTAGTTATTTAATTATAATTTTATTTAGTTGCATTATTAAATTATTACTATATATAGTTATATTAATTAAATAGTTATAATATTTTAAAGATCGACTAGAACTATTTTGGTTACGGAAAGCGTATTTTCGAATCATGATTAGATGACGAGAATGGAACCTGAGCTGGCATCGAGGGAGAGACAATGAGATTGCCAAGTTTCGACATTACATCAGAGCGAGAACATTTGGCCTTGGTTGATTTAGTGCACCAGATCCACTTACACGAAAGTACTGCGGTAGGCGTCGAGTCTCCAATTCCGAAGACGAAACCTTACCACAAGGCAACACCTCCATTTGCCAATGTACTTGTGGGAATTAGATGTTGTCTCAGGATAGAACCTGGTACCTTTGGATTAGAAGGCCGATAACATAACCACAGGACAAAGGCATGCTCATCTCCCGTGGATGTTATCTGTCTTATTAAGATATTACCACAGACTCACCCACCAGTGAGTTAACGAACGATATGAGTTGTGGTTGAGTGGTGATGAATTGGTTTGTTGAGTGAGAGGTTGCTGCTGTGTCTACTGCGATATACCCAACTTTGTTTGGCGAGCGTAGAGCTTTTTAGTTACGCCAAGCGTTATGGCGAGCGTGTGTGAATTGTTGCGTCAAGTGAGTCTGACGACTTTGGTTGCGGGTAGATGGCGCCACACATCAGTTGCTTGAAGATTGAAGGTGAAGGTTCATTGTCCGAGGTCACCATTGTGGGAGTTTTGTGTTGGCTCTGAATAGAACCTTATACCTTTGGATTAGACGGCCGATAACATAACCACAGGTCAAAACCATGCTCATCTCCGGTGGATGTTATCTGTCTTATTAAGATATCACCACATACTAATTGGTACAACCCACAACGTAATAGGAAATCAATATCATTATTACTTTCATTTATTTTTCTCTTATTAATGAATTATTATTATTATTATTATCTGAATTCTGAATTATTATTAACCCCTTATTTCCGAGGAAACCTTACGAGATTCGCTCCCCAGTGCCACTGGTTTTCGAAACGTACTTCGGAAAGGCGTATATATACGCCCGCGACAGGCAAGGGGTTAATGAATTATTATTATCTGAATTTAAATGTCATGTCATATCCTACTTACATAATACAGGGAACCCTATTATCCATGATAAAAAATAAGCTGTCTGGTAATCATTCATCATTCTAGCCGAAGGAGATATTAAAGGTCACCGATCCTAGGCGCTCTCAAATACCACTCCCCCAACATCATTGACATTGGCATTACCACTAGGTCATCTAAACCAGCAATGAAACTATGAGAAATTTCTTCTTCGTCAAAAATCTAATTCGAAAAGTTACAGAAATTGCTATTTCTAGATGTCCATACCTTATTTTATTAAAAGATTTGTGTGTACTATCGGTAGGGAAATGCTTAAATTCGAAAGATCAGCTTTATTCTTTCATTCAGTCGAATAAGGAGAATTGATGAACAGGGATCATGAATGAGGGGAGATGAGTTCATCATCGGTGAGATTCTTCTTATAAGTGTTCTTAAGTACTCGGGTGCATCTGCGTTGGAAGAAAAGGAGTTTGTTCTGGATCCTAGGTGCGCGTGTTGTTGACACGTGACGAGAAGTGAAGGGTCCTTTGAGTTCCATTCCGGCCAGCTGCTGATCATTTACTTGATCTCCGGAAGGCGTCTACTTGATCCATCGATTCGATTCGCTGCGATGATTCCGGAAGGATTAAATCAATCGAATTATCGATTAATGCTTGCAGCTGCAACTGTTAAATCTAATTTCGGAATGGTAAAATATGTCTATAATACTTTGCGTAGGATTGCGAGTGTGTTATATTAACATGCGTGTTTGGTTTGGAAAAATAACTACAATTTTTTTTTGAATATTATTAACAGAGAGAAAAAATTATAAGAAATATCAGCATCGCTATAGGATTGGGGAAGGCATTAAATTCCAATAATATATCCATAGCAAATTTAAATTTGTAATCATATTTATAGGCATTTTATTGATGAATAATTTTCTTATTTATAATATATATTTAAAAGCTTTCAATACTTTGATATAATAATAGCTTGATTCCTGTATATCATTATTTTTCCAATTTTTTTTTTTCGTTTTGAAACAGTATTTTTGTTTAAATAACATTTACCACTTTTTCTGGCAATATTAAAATGCAGTTGTTAAAACCACGTATATATATATTTTTAACTTTAAGGTCATTAATAAAATTAAAATTAATTGTTATGAAGACTGTACATTTTTAAATTTATTACTTGTTTCAACTCAATTTAAGTAGTGTTAATTATATAATTCAAAACTTAATTGAAATTAGCTCATTACCTAATAGTTAAGGTCAGAAAATATTTTTGAATTTCTGTTGCATCAGTTGAAAATTTCAGAGTACTAATACATCAAGTATTGAGTGAGAAACGCACAACAAAATTCACTATTCTAAATTTAAAATCATACTACAGAAAAAATTTATAAATTCTTAAGGTTCAAAATTTCTACAGTAGTTAGGTCCCTGCGTTAACCAGATTACTAAATAATTTCTTCTAAATTTAAAATTAAGGCAACTATTCAAATATTTGTTTTGATTTATAAAATTTTCGATGCTTTATTATGCGTGGCTGTAAAATTGGAAAGCATTATTATAAAATTCTGTTAAATATTAAATTTGGAAAATTTTCAATTTCGCAGCAATAAAGATATCATTAAATTAAAAAAAAAATCACTCCATAAATGTTTTAGAAACCTCTGCTTAATCTTTATATGCCACAGAGATTTAGAAAATCATAGAAATAATAAACAGAATCTTTTATGAAATGTTTGAAAAAACAGGGATAAAAAAATCTTCATAAAATTCGAAAATGAAAAGCGGCGAATATTACAGTTAAAATAATAATTGTCTTGGAGTAAGATTTTTTTTACTACTGTCCCAAAAATCTGTGAATACGTGCTACATTGATATAAAGTATTTCCAAATCTCTAACGAAAACTATATCTATAAATTTATAAAATCTATAACATGCGCGGTTGGCTTTGAAAAATAAGAAAAAAAAATTACAATTAAGGTCAGGAAACAATTTCGAAATGAGTAACTGTTTTTGAATTACACATATTTTTTAAAAAATAATGTAGTATTCTGGAAATTCATGAATATAAAGTACTAGCTGGTACCCTGCGCTTTCTTGCCGCAGAAGAAATAATCTTGGAAATATCATTTGGAATTTGAAATAGTTATCTTTTTTAATTAAGAATGATGGGAATAATGATATTTATTATCTTGAATGAATACATTAATTAAAATTGAAGGATATGTAAAGGAGAAGTACAAATGTTATTTATTCTACTTTTATTATTTCATTCCACAAAAAATATTCATTTTTATATATTAGATGTGTGTATTCTTTTAGAATTATTAAGCTTAGTGTTCTTTCAGAATGGTAATGTAAGACACTATTTATTGTATCCATTAATTCGTTTAAAACTCGTTTCAAATTCTCAAATTTAACATAAAAAATAATTAAAATATTTTCTTTTAAAATTGATAAAACATGGAAAATATATTTATACCACAAAATGTTTAATACATTTAAAAAGAGAAGTTTTTGAAAACTAAGATGGTGCAAAGTTATTTATGCTATAATATTTCCAGAAGTTACTGAAAAAATGACAAACAATTTTAAATTGCTTATGTAAAATTTCAAAACTCTAGGAATGGTTCCCCTAAAACAGTTTTGCGCACTTTCTAATAACACTATTACCTCAGATAAAGACTTACATTGTATTTACATAAATATCTACGTAATATTAACCTCTGGCTTGAATTTAGCATCTTTAGTGAATCAGTTATGTCCCCTTGGCGAGTTATTTGATGGTTAATCCATGGTTAAGAGATACGGTGAATAGATCGGAAAATATTATTTATTCTTTAGATGATTGTATTATGCCTTTAACTTTCGTGTAAGTGCAAGTAAGTTTTGTTGTCCAAGTTTTATCGGAATCAGACGAGCGGTAGAGAAGCGCATAATAAACATACAGACAAACAGTCATTTTTATTTACATAGATTTCCAAATCGATAATGAAAACCTATTTCAAAATCAGGAAACAATTTTGAAATAAATTATTATCTTTGATTTACACATAATTTATTTTTTAGAGAAATGTGGAAACTTTCGAAACCCAGGGAATAAAATCTAAAACATATTAATTAGAATAGGTTTAAAGGATACATTTTCATATACTTATCAATACCAATTATGTAATATTGTTTATTAATAAATAAAACATTAAATTTTAAAAAGATACCAGTTTATTTTCTTCTCTGAATACCTAGATAAAATAATATGTCAAAAGTTCAATAATATTTAAAAAGATACCAGTTTATTTTCTTCTCTGAATACTTGGATAAAGTAATCTGTCAAAAGTTAAATAATATTTAAAAAGATACCAATTTATTTTCTTCTCTGAATACTTGGTTAAAGTAATCTGTCAAAAGTTCAATAATATCTTGGAAAAAAAAATCTATATAAATGGCAACAGTGACAAAAAACCCCTACAAACTACAAACTATATTACGTAATTTTGTTTACCGAAACGCTACAAATGCTATTTTTCAAAAAGCAAATGTATTGTTTCCAATAGATAAAACACCTGCATACGGACAAACACATGTATTCTTTCCCCCACCACTCATGCAACATCAACCTTCTCTCTCTCCCCCTTTCCCGTTCGTCATCTTTCTGAACTGAATGCACGAGGACTCTATTGGACAGACAGATTTGAATACCCCTTCCTCCCTCCCTCCCTTCCTTCCTTCCGTTTTATAAGCAACATAAATTCGAACAGTTTTCACTTCAGCGGAGAAGGACGGACAAATACATTCAAAAGTATATTACGGAAAAGCTGAAAGAAGACAGCAGTATATCGTTTCGAAAAAGGTGCAATGATTTATAGAAAATCTTCTGAAGTAAAATATAGAGCAGAAGGAATGGGGAGAAGAAAAAAAGTAAAATGTCACCTCCTCACACCTCATTGAAGCAGTATCGGAGCACTTTTCCATATCTCTCCCTTTAATATTTTTTTCTCTTATTTCCTGGGCGAAAGGGGTGATGGGGTGTTGGAAAAAAAGAAGATGGTTTGTCCAGCGAAATGGTCCATAAAATTGAATCCCTCGCTTTTCAAAGACGCTATCATTTTGACAGCTTTCTGAAGTGGGGGTCTTTGTAATTTTTTTTCTCTTTTCACTTCTTTTCTGGGTGCAGATTATTTGGTGTTATTAAATTTTCGAACCCTACCCCCAACTTTACTCTTCCGCCCCTCTTTTCTATTGTGCGGTAAATAGGGAGTTATGCGGCATATTTTGAAAGGAATATTTTTCACCTATATCTTCGAAAGCCTGGCTCCCAGATTTCAATTTAAGTGGAATGCGTATGGATCTTATGGCATACAAACAGGGTAGTGGTCACTTGTGGACTTCTGAAAGGAATGAAACCTTCTCTTTCAGAACCCTCAACTTCACAGTAGCTTCTCATAAACTAAGCCGCTAGATAATAAAAGAGTTTTATTCAGTAAGAAATTGTGGTATATATGCCTATAGAAAGCGCGCATGAGTTTTTTATTATTCTATACTGCTCTTTTTTATCCAGCTGTTTTTCAAAAATGGTGCATTTAAATATACAACCATTTATGTTTTCACCGGCTTCCAGGCGTAGGGGTAATGTGTCTTTCCCGTGATCTGGGCGTCCCGAGTTTGGGCATAGCTGTTCTGTGTTCTAACTGTGAGTTGTATGAATGTGTCCTCCTGTAAAAAGGGGTTGTGCAAGCGAATGATAAAAGCATGAAAGGCACGAACTCTTGGACCCTGTTGGCACTACTGAATAAACAAAAAAGGCTCATTTCGGTTGAAATGGCTGTCAGCATTTTGTCAGCGGGCTTGTAAAGTGCCATAAGTAACAAAAACAACACTATTTATGTATGTGGCTACATTTGGGGTGAATATTTTTTTAAAGTTCGAATGCTTTTATTATGTTCGAATGCTGATGTTTTTGAATATTTTCATTAAAATGTGTTTAAAAACATCTGCGGAGCTAAAATATACATCAAGTACCATATGAATTTTAAAAATAGGAAAAAATAACATTTTTTTGGCAAAAAAACTCACATATAATCCATCTTTTGACAGATTTAATTCAAAATTTCATGAGAATGTATATTATAGTTGCTGATATGTAACATGTTTTATTAATACAGATCTTTATGTTTTGAGCTTATCGAGTTCATTGGTGTTTGAGTAATCACAATGGTTTCATTTACTAAGTGGGTGTAGATTTTGAGTTTGTATTTGAAAGCCACACATACTTCTTCTGTAAATTTTTCATTAACAAGTTTGGTATAAACTTTTCATTTGTATTTGAACATCCACATACACTTCCAGGTTAAATTTATATTTGAACCACATACATTTCCTGTGAATGGCTGCATCAACAAATTTGCATTCATATTTGGAAAGCCATACATATTTCGTCTGAATGACTCCGTCTACAAATTTGGCATATATTTTGAATTTGTGTTTGAACATTCACACATACTTCTTTTGTACAAGTTTCATTTGTGAATCTGATATAAAATTTGGACAGTCACGCATACTTCTGGCTTAACAGGCTTAATCTACAAACTTGGTATAAATTTTGCATTTGATTTTGAACAACCACTCAGCATTCTTCTATATATGTTTCATCCACATATGTAGTATAAAGTATACATATAAAACTTCATTTATTTAGTTTAAAGCAGTGTTATTTCCAGAAAGATGTTGTAGTTAAAGATATTTTTTGGATTGAGATTATTCTAAAATGTTCAGATTCTTTCAAATCTCTACTTCAAAGTTTATGATGATTCTAATACAGGGCAGGTACAAAAGATGGAGCTGATTTTTAAAAATCATATTTTTGAAAGTTCTGTACATATTAAGATAAAAGATACACGAATTTAAAAAGAAATATAGCAAAATAAGATATAATTTAAAGAGAAATAGGGTATTTTTTATGCGCAACCCTCTTATTTCATGACATACGTCCAATCTCTAATCCAGTTTGTTCCAAATATTTTGTAGCATTTTATTTTGTCTTTTATCTTTGACATGGTCACACAAAAAGAAATTATTTTATTTATGTATCACCTCTTCCGAAAACATTTCCAGAGTCTAAAGACAATATTTGTGCAACAGTCAGAGCCATTGATAGAGTGATGTTACAAAATATGTGGAACGAATTAGATTGCAGATTGGACATACGCCATGCAACAGAATGCTTACACATCGGACATTAATAACTGAAAAAACAGCATTGGTACATTTCCCTTTAAATTCTTTTATCACTTTTTGTAGTAATTAAGAAAATGATTTTAAAAAATCGGAACCATATTTTTTATTCACTCAGTATTTTCTCTTTCGTGTATGAAAAGTCAAAATATAGTACATATCATTTCGTTGCCTAAAATTGCTCCCACAAACATTTTTTTTTCTTTTTCTTTATAAATTTTGGATTTTAATTACAGAATTAATGATTCGTTAAAAGGAAATCCCAGAGAAAAGTATATGAGAAGCAAACAAAGCCTGGAGTTACAAATCAACCACATTCCTCCACTTTCCTTCAAAATTAAATATGTAGACACACAACAGATGCAGCGAGGATAAACGGAGAACGAGCTCCAGAGAAAACAGGAGCAGCTTATTACTAAGATTTCGAACGAAACTATGAAATCGAGATCACAGGGAAGCAAATTAAACTATAGAATCGTAAAATAATTTGACTGCTCGGATTTATTCATGGAATTTGCTTTCGCAATCTTCTCCGATTCTCCTCGCTTCTAATTAAATTTTCGTACCACTATGCAAGCATTTGCTTCTGTATTTCAAATCAAATTTTTCACCGACTGAGCAAACAGCTGAATTATATATTCTTATGCAATACAAAATTAATTAAGTGTTAAAGCACAAGAATTAGTTTTATTTTCTGCTTTTTGGACAATGTATTCACTTTCGTTATAATTGCTTTAAAAGTATCTGAATATTCCATTCGCTTCATCGTTTGCTGCATCATGTTTAGGATTATTATTGAACTGAGAATGATTAAAACTCGTCTACCTGGGTTGCATGGTATCAAATGTGTAGTATTTATAGGCTTAAGTTCAAGCATTTTGTCAAATAATTAGCGATAAAACAATTAATTAGTTATAGTTTAAGATAAATATCTGCTTATATAGCAAAGCACGTTCCTAAATTTTCAGTAATGGGTGTTTAAAATTAATTTTTAAAATGAAAATTAAAGATGGTATTTTTGTGTATTGTTTGATTCATATTGTATTTTTAATATTTAAATCGAAATTGATTAAAATCCGATTGCTCACAAGATAGAATTGTTGAGGTGAACATAGTAATCCTGTGCAACAAATAGGCAGTTCTGTTGTTTTAATTATTGAATTATTAGTAATTCAAACTATTTCAATAGCTCAATAATTTTTAGCATCATATTTGAGAGTCAAAAGTGTCATAAGCATCAAAAAATCACAATCTGAATAAACACATCGCTGAAATAACAAAATATGATACAGAATAGTTTTGTCAAAAAAATGTAAGTTTTTCTGGATATAAAAAAATAAAACTATTATACATTATCACAGTCATTTTCTTCTTTACTGTTTCTTCAGTTACTGCTACTACTTACCTCTAACTATAATAATTACCAATTATTACTCCCAACATCAAAATATCTTCATCTATACTAATATTATAAATGTGAAAGTTTGGATGGATGGATGTTATTCAATCAAGCCAGAATGGTTGAAATTTAGCCCAAAGATAGGTTAGAGTCAGGAATAGAGCATGGGCTACTTTTTATTCCGTTTCATTGAGTGGTTCATTTTTTGTTAATAAAAAGCTAACTTTCACGCCAAAAAACTGAGGACAAAACTTGCCAAAGATAAGTAAAGCTTCAGTTTTTTTTTCCCAACATAAATGAGGTTAGGGTTAGCAGAGGCTCAACCGAATATTTCAAACGAATCTATTTATTTTCTTTGTGTTTGATGCATTTAAACTAAAATTTCTTAATAAATCGGTTTTTCAATTTCATTCCGGAGTACTTTTAAATTGAAAGAAAGTAGCATAAACGAAATAAAAAAATTCTAAACTGCATTGCGTAGTTTCTAACTACATTGCGTTTCAACTGAAGTAGGAAAGTCAGACATATGCGTTACTTTAACTGGCGTTGAAAGTTCGTGATTGTTGACAACTGTGTTTTCATCTAAATTAAAAATTTAAAAATTACGTCTATAATACTGTTGCAGCTATCAAAATTTCAATCAATAAATAAAATGGATTTTACCGGACTTGATTTACTGTTTTGTTTTATTTTGGGTGTAGAATGTAGAATAATTTTTTTTTGTTTTACGTTAGTCGTGAAATTGTATTTATGCTGTATATGCTTATACTTTTAAATGTATCGTTTTTAGGATAGGTTCAATTTTTTTATTTGTCATTATTTGATTGATTTTGGTATATATACATTGAAATTTCCGCATACACAATTTGAATAGTGTGATGCTGAATAGTATTCTAAGTTTAGTTTAGTTATATTAGCGTCCCGTTTTAAAGCAACAGTCAGGCTATTTTGGGAAGGACCTCGTCCTTTTGAACCACGGCCAGATGACGAGGACGACACCTGAACTGGCAACCCCCTCTCCACACCACACCAGACCAACGATAGAACGTTTGGCCTGACAGATCTACATTGCAAGAGACTCCCTCACACGACGGTTCTTCGGTAGAATTGAGTCTAGAACCTGAAACCCTCCGGTTCCGAAGCCGAGACCTTACCACCAGGTCACCGCAGCCCCATGGTATTTTAAGTCCTTCTACCTTACGACACGATCTGAAGTCAATATGATCAACCGATTCCACTCGAGTAAAAGGTATATATGTATGTATTTTTAATTCAAAATAATTCAACTAATAACCAAATGCAGGGTTTCCATGTCATGTTGGCATCTTGGCGGACTTGGCCGCAAAATCTGCATCGACCTTTTTAAGCCAAGGTCTTTCCTTTTGTGACATTAAAAGGTCCATTAATCATCACATATGTTCTAACTGGCAAACGTCATGGGATCTGCAGATCCAAAATAAATTACATTGTGTTAAAACTGACATTTTTCCTTTTCCTGTTCATCCTGTACGTGAGATGGATGTTAACTTGACTCGTCTCCATATAAGACATACGCGTTTTACCCACAAACATCTAATTTTTGGAGAAATTCCGCCTATGTGCAACAGCTGCCAGGTTCAATTTACTATTCTCCACATTTTAATTGAGTGCCCTGTCTTTAATTCTTATCGTGCCCGCTTTTTTACCAAGGCGTCAGCATTACAGGACTTGGTGGGTGAAAAATACCACCCACACATTTTTAAATTCTTGAGAGCTACTGGGGTTTTTACGTGTATTTAATTTTATTACTTTGTTTTTGTTAACTATTTCTATTTAGGTTCTTGGTTTTGACATCATTTTAGCAAATTTTCATAATTCGTTGTCTTAATTCTATACACACTAAAAACTTTTTTTATATAAGTCTTGAGGTGTTTTATCTTTACACATTAGCGCTACATTTTAGCAAATGAATTTTTTAAAGTCTCTTATACTTTTACCTTTTGATTGGCGCAATATGGCCAAATATGGTTCTTGCGCCATTAAACCACAAACAAACAAACAGGGTTTCCAAGCCAGTTCTCTAGATTTGGAAGGTTGGAAATATCACCCATTAGAACTTTTTCGAAAAACAAATTTTTTACCAAAATCTAAAATAACTGTACAACCCTACCCCTTCCCCATGCTTCATTTTCTACTTAATGTTTACCTTTTTATTAATATTAAAAATTGGGCTGTGAAAAATCAATGATCATATTACTGAACTCCTTTAGGTGCACAAAATCCTCCTACTCTTCTCTAAGATTTAGTTTGAAAATTTTTCACAGATAAAATATTGGGTCGTTCGGAAAGTCATTTCGTATTTTTGTGTCAAAATGAAAAGACATTTTCGTTTAATGAATAAATTATTTATTAAATTATAAAATTGCCATTCTGGTCTAATACCTTTTGGTAGTAACATGATTACACGCTCATAAAAGTTTTGGTCTTTGCTGTAAAAAAACTGATCGAGGTGGTTTTTGGCCTCCTCATTTGAAGGAAAAATTTTGCAAATCAGTTCTGGTACTGATGTACTGTTAACACATCTTCTCCACACATATTGGCTAATTTATTTCTGGCTTGAACAGTATTTTTACCTTTTATAGCAAAAAAGAAAAAAATGACGAAAATGCTGTTTATTGCTCTCCATATTTAAAAGGGCACCATCCAAAAACTACTGCGAAGAATCAGCTGCACATTTTCACACTCAAGCCTTGCTATATCAGCTCTTAAAACATAAAATGATTTTGCGGTTTAAGTATGAAATTGGGTGCGAAAAATGCAATTAAATCCTTTGTCAGGAAAAAACGAAATTACTTTCCGAACAACCTAATACTTTGTGATTGATGATAAAAATCAGCACATATTGGAAAGTAAGAATACTTGCTGCGAATGGATACTTAAATCTAGAATCAAATACATAACACAAAAAAGGTAATGCAATTTTATATTTATCTTCATTTCATAATTGTAATTTATAATTTCAATTTAGTTATATTGATGAATTTCTCGGATCTGTGCTAAAAATAAATCAGTTCAATTTTTGCAAGAAATATTCCTAATAAAGATTTTAAATTTACAAGATAAAATTTCGATTAAATGCAACAAATGCAATATTAAATTTAAATTATTTATTATATTCAATATTAATACAACTTGCAAAGAATCAGTCTTATTATTTTGCAAAGTTGGATAATCTAAAACATTTTATGATTGCTGCAGTTGTTTAGTTTAAATTAAATAACCTAAAACCGTATATTGCTTCTAGAAGTTCAGTATTCAAGAAGGTACCCCAGAAATACTCAAATTCACCAAAGATTAAAATTAATGAATTTATGTAAAGGCAAATTTTGCCTTGTGACGACATCATATTTATTTTTTGAAAATATAGTAATTTCGGATCACTTCAAGTTGTCAACATTAAAGGGTATTCATAATATTACCCCATTTGTTTTTTTCTGTGTTTTATGATTTAAAAACACACACACATGAGCTTTCTGATATTGAAATATGGAGTGTAACATCTTAGTGTGTTTTTAATTTAGTGTAACATCTTATTCTATGAATTTTAGGCAAAAGACTTGAAATAGATGTTTTAAGAGACAAGCCAAAACCCGAGCATTAATAAATTAAATAGGAACAATTTGAAAACAAGATTACATTTCCTCACTAAAATTAATAATTTTTATCTGATTATTTTCTGCTTTTTGAAGACTTTTTAACATTAATTTATTTTAAATTGTGCTACCAGATGACGCCACTCATATCTTTTCCGAATTAATTTTGTAAATTAACTTAATAAATAAATTAATTTTTAATAAACTTAGGAAATAAATTATTTTTGTAAAATGACTTAATAAATAAAATAATTTTTAATAAACTTAGAAACTAAATTATTTTTGTAAATCAATTTAATAAATAAATAAATTTTTAATAAATTTAAGAAATAAATTATTTAAAGTAAATTAACTTAATAAATAAATTACTTTTGGACTAATAATTTGGTACAAAATTATTAATATAGAGAATTGGGAACGTGATTGAGGTGTCTAAAATTTTAAAAAAATTAGCGCATCAGGCATTAAGAGAAGAATTAATTTCGAAATTTTATCTTAACGTATATAAGTTAAGGCAAATTATTTAAAAGTATAAAATAAGAAAAGCATAAATAATCATAATCCAGAAGTTTAAATTGATAAAAAAAATCCCAGAAGGAAGGGAAATAAGAAGCATACTAGGACACGAGTGTGTTTAAATGCCTAAGCTCCATCCTAATCGTTTAATTAAGGTAAACAAAATTTTGCGCTGATTAAATTTACATAAATGAATCATTAAGGTTTCCCCAAATTAAATATTTAACTTGTGTCGGTAAAAAAGAAATAGGAAATATTATTTGATGAGTAATAACAAAATTATAATTGAAATTCCTGATATCAATAGGCTAATCTCCTTAAATTGATTAAATATACTTTTAAAAAATTGGGTTTTTTTCCCCTTTTTATTTAAAAAATGATAACGAACTAATTAATATTTCCAAATATTTTTATTTAAACAAAAGAGTATTCATTCAGTATAATTAAAATCATAATAATTCAAAGTTATGTGCCAGTATAAAATATAATAATTGTATGCATAATACAATAACTAAGGAGTTTTTTATATTATACAATTATTATCCAATATTTATGAGCTTTATATTATAATTATTATATTTAATGTCCGATATTTTTATATAGGGATCATATTAAATGCCACATTTTCTTTCTATGACCGAATTAAACTCAGAACTGCCAGTGGAGACAAAATATGCAATTGAGATATAAAGCATATTTAGTTTATAAATTTAATTTTGCAATAAATCTTACCAAATATATTAGACTCAACGGCAGAAAAAATAATCAATTTCTTGCATCTCTCTCTGTATAAACAATATATGTATATTCAAATATACGTAGTCACATATATAAGTAGTAAAACTTTCTGGTGCTAACACACATATGCACAATTACATGCACATACACATACACACTCCTTACGGCTGCAGACACAGACGCAAACTAGCACATTCATTTTTAATATAAACTATTCTGGCAACCAGATGGTTCCTCGGAAATATTGGTTCTATTTAATTTCATTTAAATCATTTAGCTATAACATTATGCCAATGATTCCATTAAACTCTTCCCTATAAAAGAAGGTTTATTAAAATTGTCCTACTTAAATTACCGTATCTACTCTGTGTATTGTGTAGAGGAATTTTTCTAACAGAGATAACTGAGTAATAATAATAATAATAATAAACTAGTTAAATGCACTTTTAACAAGTTAATTGATTTTGACGTATATTAAAAGTAGTAAGTAGTGGGCTATTCGCAGTTTGAATAACAATTTTATTAAAACTCAAACATATTCATAAAATTCAAGTTGATTAAAATACTTTGAAGCTAAGTGAAAATAAAAAAAAGTAATAAACAAAATATTTTTATAATATTATAAAAAACTCCACATGCAATATGAATTGTTTTTCTTAAATGCATCACTGAGCTGTATTAGTCATCTAATTTCTTTATTTTTTCATTCATATGCAAAAAATGTTAGTTTAAATAAAGAAATAAATGTGATTATTAAAATGAAAAAATAAAATAAACTTTTTGCAATATAATTTCATCTTACAGTTAGTGTTTGTCGAGTATATTGTTTTTCGCTAAATTCTTGTGGAACAATTTAGATATGCATTTTCTGAAGAGGTCGAATCGGTTAATAGGTTTAGGAATGATTTAATAATATTTTTTATTTGAAATCAAAATTAAATCAGTTAAATGCGTTTCAGATGCATTTGGAGCATGACGTAGCTGAACTATAACCTAATGGGTAATATAGGTAATTGGTAATTTAGTGGAAATCTATAGATAAAATAAACGAAGTCA
Source organism: Argiope trifasciata (assembly GCA_026543055.1). Taxonomy (NCBI): domain Eukaryota; kingdom Metazoa; phylum Arthropoda; class Arachnida; order Araneae; family Araneidae; genus Argiope; species Argiope trifasciata. Next base: position 971,124 of record JAPMOQ010012693.1, read on the forward strand.
ACAAATAAATATTTATTTTGATTTCAAGCAGAATATTTTGCATATTGTAAAACTCATAGTTTTCAAAACATTTACCTCATTAAAAACTAAGAAACAGCAATTAAAATCCTCTTTAAAATTTTTATCATTATATTCTCTTAAAATTATTAAAATCTCAATTCATTTAAGTAAACTTTAAAACTCCAAATGATCTTTGATGTCTGAGCAAATAGTTTTTAATTCATTTCCATCTATTGAAATTCTGGCGAGATAAAGACAAAAAAAATGATGCATAAAACCCCCAAGAGATGTAGCAAAAAAAATCCATCTTCTATGTCTCTAACTTTTAATTACATCTTCGAATCTAAACCACAGGTTTTCACGCACAGTCAAACATCAAAAGCAAAGCGTTGCCAATATTTAAAGCAGTACTAAAAGAAGGAAGTAGTACCAGGAAAACCTAACCGATGATATATAGCTCTTTTTTTAACGACTGAGCAATTTCTGTGCTTTCATGTAAAATGAATGAAAAAGTTCCTCAAAGTAAATGACATTAAAAAAACCCACTAGAAATAAATGTGCATAGCGTTCGATTCAAAGGGACATTTTTTTTTAAATTCTTTCTTTACTTATGAAAAGAATAAAAAAATCAGGTAGTGCTAATGTTGAAAATCAAATTCCGAAGAAGTAGTCATTAAGCAAATACAATGCATGCTCTGTTGCACAGAATCGAATTAATTTTTGAATCGTCTGCTAAAGGAAAAGCCTCTAATCGGGTTTAGGCTGTACCACTAAACCGTAAATTTCTCTTGAAGTAGGACGACATAAGAAAAATATTTAATAAAATTATTCCCCCTTCTTTTTTTTACGGAGTTTTTTAGGATCCATTTTTTTGGTGAATGAAAAAATTAATCATGTTTAGTGGGAATAATATTGTTCTAAGGTCTTTTTTTTTGTTTTTTGTACGGTTTCGTGGTTTGAAGGTTAATGTCATCTATGGCTACTTAAGTTTTAAAGCTGAAAATAGAATTCTATTAATTGTATGTTGCATTTACTTTAGATAAAAGGTTTTTTATTAATTTTTTTATTTGAAAGAGCTTAAAAATTTTTAATTCATATAAAATATTCCATTTTACAAATACTGCTTAATGCCACATAATGAAGAAAAAAATTAGTTTTTCGTGTGTTCTCTTTATAAAGATATTTAAATTATTGATTTAGTTAATATATTTTCTAAAATTATGCGTCATTAGTTATATGGAAGTAGAAAATGGATAAATACTCAACACCCATAACAACTTTTTAAATCAATGCAAATGGGAAAACAGATTATACTCATTATGTAGTTTCTTTAACTTAGAAACATGGAACTTAGAAATCAATTTTTTTCTTGTGGAAATAGAGTTTATTTCCTAGAAACTTTTATGTAATTGCGGGCTCTCATTGCAAAAATGGTATTTTAATCGTTTCACATCTTGATTTCTGATTAAATGATTTAATCTGCATCACATGACAAATTATTATTATTTATTTTAATGGGAACAGTGAATTTTGTGAAAAAAAATGAATTATATCATTCCATAAAATATCAGGTTCAAAGAATTCAAAAAAAGAAATTTAAAATTAAAACAATCTATTTACACTTTAATATTATGCGATAAGCAAAAAAGAAGAAAATTGAATTTTTACTAATATATGAAAGTCAAGACAAAATCGTAAAAACATAAAATTGAAATCAAGAAATGTATATAAATTACTACTGTTTATTAATTAATATCATTTGGAAATGTTAACTAATTAATTTATTTATACGGGAATTTGCTTTCAATAAATTATAAAAATGACAAGTGTATTAAAAATTAAAGGCTTATGACACATTTTATTAGGGGTTAAAATTTGCATTAAATATAATAATACCTCATTTTTTTTCGATTCTGCTCAAATGTTCAAACATTTGATAAGTTAAATATTTTCCCAAATTTTAGAAGGAGCTTCTAAAATGCATTTATAAATATGTATGTTTTTTACAGCTTTGTATTCTTTAGAATTTCAAATATTTCATATTTTGTAATTATAAATATTATTTGTCATTCTAGATACATTCTAACTGAAATTAATACACCAATTTATATTTCAGTGTTTCAATTGTACTAATATCTATTCTAAAGTTGTTCAGTTCATTTGTGTTTTAGTAGTAGCGGCATTAGCGCTCACTAAATACAATGTATATATATTCTTAATGTTCAACAAATTTCCGCAGATAAAACTCTTACTTTTTTTTCTGGATTGACAAGTGTATATAAAGATACTATTTAAAAATTAGCATTTGCTTGTAATTATAAAATTATACTTAGTTTTGCTCCAAATAATTTTATATTATTATAATAATAATATATAAATCTATAAGGAATATATAAATTTGAATGGGAAAAAATTATTAAAAATATTAAAGATTAAAAACGAACAGAATTAGCAGGGTATTTTGACATTTGAAAAAAAATATATAAACTTATGTTGATTTTCAAAAAATAGTATATTTTGTTTTAAGAAATTTTTTAAAAGAAATTCGAAATATTTATATTTCAATACGTATTCAAAAAATCAGAAACTCTAAGTAAATAGCTCGTAAAAATGCTTTGCAGAGTCAACTGTTTAATGGGCTTAAAAGATTGCAGCCATTTGTTAACTGATAAAAGAATTAATGGAAAAAAAAAATTCTTAAAAGAAAGAAACAATGAAAAAATGTGACATTGCAGACAAATTTTCAAAGCAATATACAGATATACAAATGCAATCTTTTACCTCTATGCAAATATAACATATATATCATTATGCAGACTCTCTCCTTACTTTTGTGTTATTGCAAAACTCTCAGACATCTTTCGAATATTATTCCTGACGCCTGCTTCAATAACTATCCATCATGTAGACCTAGATGTAATACGCAAAATTGCTTTTCTTTTGACAATCACTCAACAAATAAGTACTCCCTCGGGCCTTTACTGTCCAACAGTTCTTTTCATTTCCCAACCATTGGAGATGACGCAAATGGTATGATAATACCTAGAATATAGATAGAAGTATTTCTAGGTTTTTTTTATCTATTTTGATACGTCCAGTAAAATGGGAGGGAAAGGATATATGTAGTATCAAAATAATTTGATCTAACACAACATAAATTACTAGAAGATTGCTAATATTACAATAGGATACAAAGTATTTTTTATTTTGTACTTGCAATATTTCCAAAGCTCCTAAGCTGATTGTATTGGGATTACATATTTACTATGTTGTTGTATTAGATATATTTTGTAAAAGAACATATGCTTTTCGGTATTGTATGTTTTTCCAGACTGTAACTATTAAATTGTAGTGAAATTTTAAGATGGTAGGTGTTACGTACGGAGAGAGTTTAATTTATTTTGCATAAGTTAATATTTCCTTTTAAAGAAACACAAGAACTATTTCGGGACATACTTCACAGTATCAAAACACAGTCTCATGACGATGACACCTTATCTGAAACTGTCTCTCTAAACTTCCACGCCACACCAACGAAAGGACGTTTGACTCCAACTGAATCAACGTACACCGAACAATCTTAAATGGTGGTTATTAGATGGAACCATGTTTCGAACCTGAAACCCTCTATTTCTAAATCCGAGACCTTGCCATCAAGTTATCGCTATTCTCGTGTGTCGATAATATGTACATAGTGAGCAAATTTACTTACAGAATTAGCATACTTGGAAATGATGGTGGAATGAGAGGATGGACTAATCGAAACTGCTTTAAGAGGTATTTCAATAAAATATTAAAATAAAACTCATTTTTTTCCCTTTTAAAAACAGAATTTTATTTTAAGAAGTAAAGATGATGCGCAGAAAGATATTTTATCTATTTGCAAACATTTATTCAAATTAAATTTTAAAGATACTGGTGGTGTATATAAAAATAATAAACTTAACTCTGTGCCCGGTTAATGCAAGAATTAAAATCATTCAAAGCCCAGGATAATTTTGCATACCTGTAAACATAATAGAATTGTATCTTATAAACTAATTGTAAGTCACGAAATATTTTTCGCTTAAGGATTCAGCTATGCGCCTGAAAACACCCGAGTCTAGTGTTTCACAAATGGGAAATTTAGAGAGAATACTTAAGAAGGAATCATTAGAAACTCTTTGAGGAACAAATCACAACACTTGAAATCAAACTCAGAAACAAAATACTTCAGTTTTGAATCTTACAGTTTGGAGAATGAAAATTGGAAGGAACTAGCTATTAGCACATAAAAGCTCTCAAGAAAGATTGGAAATTAGAAGGGTATTTTTGTGTTCTAACATTGCAAGAACTTCAAAACTAATACTGTGGATCAAGAAAAGGATATGAACAGACTGCAACCAAGCATATTGACCAATGCAAGAACTGCAAACCTCTTCTGAAAGATTCTTGATATTTGCTTTCAGATTAATAGTGACAGCAAATATATCAGCAAAGCCAAAAAAAAATCCAATATAAATTGGATCAAAAAAATTCAAAATGAAGATGATTGCGAGAAAATTCTATAGCCAATGAATACTAGCATTTCTAGATCTCTTTAAATAATTGGATTTATTATTTATTATTTATCTTTTTCTTTGGGTTTGATAATAAATAGTTCAACAAAATGTACGATGTTCATGCAAATCTTGAGTAGCAGAAGGAGTGGGAAGAAAAAATCCAATTAAAGCTTCACACACTATAAACTAAATATTACTTTAAAAAAGAAACAAAAATAGACTTACGCTCACATATACATACAAGTGGAGTCTAAAAAGTTCACTAAATGGATGAATATCTCTAGAGCAGCATGAGTGGGAAATGAGGCTAGGCTCATGCACAGCAAGAAAATCTACAGAGATACTCCATGTAGCAAGAAGTGAAAAGAATTTGGTGATTATTATGCTTCGAGTATTTGAACGACGTGCGTGCGAATATATGTCAAGTTGAAATGAAGCAACTAATGCGCATGAAGCTTTGCTACAAACTAGGGAAAATGTTTTCAGAGTGTTTTCTTGCAGTCATACAGACCAGTAGGTGGAGAATTTGCATGGCAAAGCCCACACCATTCTGCAATAGTGTGGAAAATTTCTTGATCAAATGACATGTAACTGTTTCCGCGCATCCACGGTACTCACCTGATATGGCACTTGAGGACTTTTTTGTTTCCTCGCCTTAAGGGGATTCTGAACGGCATATATTTTGCAAACATGCTAGATGTATGCCGTTCAGAAGTGTGACATCTGTGCCTGCGAAGTGTGACATCTGTGCTTCAATATATTCCAACAAAGGCCTTAGCTAGCTCATTTCAATGTCTTTATCAATAATGTCAAAAGTGCATTGTTTCTTATGGCTCTTTGCTATTGGGCAATCTCGCTGTTAGGAAGACATATTTAAGCCAATAGGATATGTCTCTTGTTTTAGAAGCACCAACTAGGATCGACAGTGAGAGTTAGCTACTTCAAGCGTCGCATTCGCTTGGATTACCCTTTATTACAGGGATATACATTCACACACCTCAAAGACAGATCACAAATGAAGAACAACCGTGCCCTAACCCAGACTCGAACCCAAGTTGGCCAGATCATGGGGAAAAAGTGTTACCCTTATGCCAGGAAGCCGGTAAGTATATTGTGGTCAATGGGTGTTGCTTTGAAAGAAAATAAAGGTATTTTGTTCTCATGATTTGTTTTATGATCAGATTCACTGTACTTTTTAGGTGCACCTTGCATATGCATATGCAAGATATGAACAGTAGGAAATGAATGAAACTTATTTTCTTTAATAAAATAACTTCTAGACTAAAGAAACGAAAACTGGAAGACGTTGATTGCACTATAAAAAGGATTTTCTATGTTTAGGTCATTTAAAATTTTTTCCCTCCCAAAATTATTTCAGATAATTATCAGTTAGAATGTTTGTGCTTTCAATAATTATAGTCCATAACAATACACAATAAACATTAACATTACATTACACACCATAATACGTGAATTATCCTGCTCATATCATCTAATAACTCTAAAGTTGATTAATTATGCAATTTATTGTTTTGTTTTATTAATTAGGTAATGTTATTGTTATTTTATGCTAACCAAACAATATTATTGTTCTGTTATATTAAGAAAACAATGTTATTGTTTCATCATATTAAATAAGCACTGTTATTTTCTTATTATAATAATTATATAATGATTCATTCTTAGGTAATATCACAGTTCTGAATCCCCATGTATGAGGAAATTCCTAGGAGTTAGTTTCTATATTTACTAGTCAAATTCTACTCATTTTAAATTATAATAAGCAAGCAAATGTTAATATTTTTGTAATTTCATTAAAATTTTTCCTTTTCAAATTATTTTGATTAATTATAGATTAGAACAATTGTGCTTTCAATAATTATAGTTCTAATGTTGTAAGCAATAAAAGTGATTAGCCTTCGAATATCATTTGAAAAATTTAACTTTAATGCTAATTAATTATGCAATTTTATTACTCAGTTGTATTAATTACGCAATGTTATTTCTCGCTTGTACGAATTATGCAATGTTATTTCTCGGTTTTATGAATTTTGCAGCGTTATTGCCCTGTTACATTAATTATGCATTGTTTTTGCTTTGTTATATTAATTATGATATGTTATTGTTTGTTTGTACTAATTATCTTATGTAATGATGGTTTTCTGAAGCATTCCGCTTATAGAAACTCGAACGATTCAATTATTCTTTTAAGTTTTATACATGCTTTTAAAATTTCTGCTCAAATCATTATTTATTCAAGCCTACACATATTTAATAAAAACCTCAAAAAGAAACCAAAAGACGTCACTTAATTAAATTTCATTATTATTTCCACTTTGAAAATATTTCCAACTATGAAAAGATATGCGACTGCCAATTGTCTTATCATCTTCATCTCCTAATCAAGACGCAATACAATTAACATACAAGCACCGCGAAAGCCCAATCAATAGTAAAAATTTTCTTCAGAATTAATTAGTACTTTTAAATCTTAAAATATACCGGGGCCTTTATCGAAAGAACTGTGGCGTAATGAGATGCGAGGTTTTCGTGTAAACATCTTTCAGATCTCCATTATAATAGAATCAGCATGAAAGAAAGATCTGGAAAGGCTAGATACTACTCCAGTTCTGATTGAATAAACATGACCGGTTAATTGAGTTCCAAAGAGACAAGAGTGGAGTCCGGGCTTCGAGGAAAGGAAGTTCTTTGTTCGTCTGGAACTCCACTGGGAACGAATAGTTATTGAAAGAGCAAAGTTTTCAGGTCGGTTTGAGATAACCTCTGTTATCGATGGAATTTTTTAAAATAAAATGATGGAAAAATTAATGGGAATTTGTGGGATAGAAAGATATGAAAAAACATTTACTATCTAATGTAGATTGCCCATGTTGTCTTGAGCTACCACTAGTTTAGTTAAAATGTTTTTCTTATATCTTTGCAATTGTGTCTTTCAGGTTATGCAATCTATTTTTAAATAAATAAGTTTAATTACAATTTGGCTTTTTTATTATTTGCTGTTTTATTTTATATTTTTTAGCTAACTTTTTTTAAAGTTTATGTTTTTTTCGTTTTAGATGTTTCTTTAGTCTTATGTTATCTTTTTTTTTTAATTAAGTTTTATCCTTATTTGATATTTACAATTGATGCAATTTTCTTCCTTATTTTCTTTTTTTATTTATAGCTTCCAGTTTATGTTTTCGTTTTCAACTGTTTCTTCCCCTTATATGACATCTTTTTAAAACAAGTTTAATTATTCTTTGGCATTTGCAATAGATAAAATTTTCTTTTGATGATATAGCTTTTTATTTCTTTATCTCTTCTAACATTATTTCTAGTTTTAAAAAATTTAATAACTTTTGGTATTTCGGATCATTTTAGTTTTCTTCTTATGATATTCTTTTTATAATTATATCTTACAAATTGCCGGTGACCTGGCCTAGGGAAAGTGTGTTTTCCTCATGATCTGGGCGTCCTGGGTTCGAGTCCCGATTCAGGCGTGGTTGTTGTTCTGTGTTCTATCAGTGAGTTGTATGAATGTGCCCCCCGTTAAAAGGAGCTGTGCAAGCGAATGTGTGTGCCATCTTCATGTGAGGTAGACTTCTACCCTCTGGGTGCTCAGGAGTCTTTACCCTCAGATGCTAGGGGCCGCGGTGGTAAAGTCTCGGCTTCTGAACCGGAGGGTTTCAGGTTCGAGACTCGATTCCACCGAAGAACCGTCATGTGAGGGGGTCTGTTGCACGTTAAATCTGTCAGGCCAAATGTCCTCCCGCAGGTGTGGCGTGGTGTGGAGAGGGGGGTGCCAGTTCAAATGTCGTCCTCGTCATCTGACCGTGGTTCAAAATTACGAGGTCCGTCCCAAAATAGCCCTCGTGTTGCTTTAAACGGGACGTTAATATAACTAAACTAAACTAAACTAAACCCTCAGATGCTAATGCACCCCCTTACCGTGGGAACACGGACACGACATCAAAATCTTACAAATTATGTTTTTTTTTTCAAAAATAAATTTGATTATTTGTTGATATTCCTAATAGTTTCAATTTTCTTCTTATATTATTACCTTTTAAAATAATTTGAATTGTATATTAACAATAGTTTGCTTTCAATTTCAAATGTTATTTTATTTTAATGAAAAAGCAATTTAAAAAATTTAACTTGATTTGTTTTATACTTGAAAAGATGAAATTTAAATATTCTCTGGAACATGCTTTACATTAATACGAAATAATTTATGGGAATTAAGATATTAGTAAAACCGAAAAAAAAATCATTCACTATCATTGCATACATTTGTGTTATTTTATCTTCCCTTTGTGTTTCTTTAAAAATATTTCTGATTATTTTCTTGTATTTTCAATAGAGATTTTTTTAATACTTTAGTTAATTAATTTTTAAAGGAAAAATAGCTTTTAAACAATTTTATTTCAAATAAATTATTTCTGCTTGAAAGGATGAAACTTTATGTTTAATTTGCTACAGCAGATGTTTCCAATTTATGATATGTATATTCCTGTGCATGGTATGTGAACCTATCAAAAGTAAATACACAACATAAAGGATCAAAATTAAATTCTAAATAACTCCATTACAACTTTGATCCCAACGTACCAAAATATTTATTATAAGTATATTGATCTGTATTTCTAGGCAATAAACTATTTAGGGGTACACAGAAGTAATTATGATATTTGAGAAAACAGGAAACATTAAGGATCAAAGGGAAATTTAAAACTCTCCCAATGCAATGTTAATCCCAGCGTACCTGTAAGTTTATTTTTCAGGTATGTTTAACTATACGACTAAGCAAAGAATCGTTTAATGATACAGGAAATGATTTTGATATTCACGGAGAACATAAAACATTAAGGATCAAAATTCAATTCAAAATAATCCCAAAATAAAATTAATCCCAACATGTTTCATCCATAATCCTAGGTGCATTTAGTAAACCAATAAGAGATAATCAATCAAAATATATAATTTCTATGTCTTCTGGATTAATCTAATATTTATTTGAGTAACAAAATGTACAGTTTGGGATGTCTAACTAATTTCAGTGGGTAAATTCTTTCTGTAAATTATTGAAAATAATTGAATTTTTGAAAAAAAAAATAAGTAGGTACATTTTCGAATTAATTTGAACAAGTTATTATTTAAAATCTATTTATGGAACATTTTGAGTAAATGTCCAATACCTATCAATTCTAAATGTGTATCCTAACGCTATCAAGTATATTTCAATGCATACAAAATAAACTTAGAAAAGAAGATAAAGGTGTGTTCTGCTGATTCAGACAAACCAGTAACAACAGCTAACTAAGTATATTTTTATATATACAAAATAAACTTAGAAAAAAATAAAGGTGTGTTCTACTGATTCAGACAATCCAGTAACAACAGCTAACTAAGTATATTTTTATACATACAAAATAAATTTAGAAAAAAATAAAGGTGTGTTCTGCTGATTCAGACAAACCAGTAACAACAGCTAACTAAATATATTTTTATACTTACAAAATAAACTTAGAAAAAAAATAAAGGTGTGTTCTGCTGATTCAGACAATCCAGTAACAGCCTCAGTATCCATGAAAAAAAAATGAAGAATAATTGAATTTTCGAAGTTTATAAAAATTAAAATTATTGCTTTCTAAACTGTCTGGGATAAAATATATTCAAGTTAAAAATGTGATAATGCTATTATTTTTCAAATATTATAAGACTTCTAAATATTGTTTCTTAGATTTCAAGTTTACATTTATTTATTTTATAATTGAAACATCATCATTAGGTGAAATGTAAATGATGTTGAGGAACATCATTTTTAGTTAATGTATTTAGATAATAATTATCAAGGAAAATTTTGTTCACTACATTATTCATTCATTATTATTTATATTTTATTCAATGTATTATTATTTTTTAATTATTAACGTACATGTATGAAAGATGCTTCGCTTATTTGAAACAATCAATTTCAATGTTTATATGCAAAGAAAAACAATTTTTGAATTTGTTTTCAATTCTTTTATATTCTGCATACAAAAATTCTAAGAAATACTTTTTAACATACTAAGAAAAAAACTGACTACAACTAAAATTACTTCACTAAATTAAAAAATACTACTCTAACTAAAATAAACAAATATTTATTTTTGAATACACTTAAAAATGAAAATAAGAAAATTCTTTTTGATGTATTTAGTTTAAAAATTACTTAAAAAAATATTTGCATATGTATTTTCTTGCATTCAACTCTTAAATAGCTCTTCTTTGGGTATTTTAAAGTTATCCTTTTGTAGTTGCTTATAAGTTTGACGATGATCTTACGTCAATTCCAATATGCATAGAACTAATTCACGCGACATTTTTAAGGAATAAATTCTGCAAAATTACTGCTTCATTTCTATGCTGATCCTTTTTTTAAATAATTCATTTTAAGAATATTACAACTCTTATGTTTGAAAATTCTGCACCAATTGTTAAGGAACATCTGCGAACGGTCATCATGATAAAAAATACAAGGATGTTCGTCAAATGTGCAAAACAGTTCCATAATTTTGAATTAATTCGAAAACAGTTTTTTATTATTTTTTTATTTTTTACTTATGCAAAATTTCTATCAACTCAGTTCATTTAAACTTTGAGTAACCGGGGAAGTTAACATATAAAAAGACATATCTCTCATAAAAATTTCAATTTGAAACTTTATAAATACGTATTATTATTATTGTAAGGAGTCAAATATATCTCGTATTTTTTGAATAGAACTTACATAAAATAGCATAATTTCTAGAATAAATTTTTTGGATTCAGAAATTTCTGAAAGCTAGGAATCCATTTATAGCTTTTATATTTCATATTTATATAATCTTCAATGAAGCCTCTATATTTTATACTTAAGTAATTCGTATACGAAAAAGCGAAAATGAAAGAGAATTCGATGCATTCGTATAATGATAAATGAAGAAGATTAATTTTTTTTTTCCAAAATTTAATATCGTCTATCATTTAGTTTATATTTCTTTTTTGAAGATTGCCATTTTTAGTTATGTTAATAAATATACTGGGTAGTCCAAAAGTCAGAACAGACTTTAAAAAAGAATAATTCGAAAACCAATAAAGATAAAAAGTAGCAGTTTAACTAAACGAATGTAAAAAGAGCCATGTTTTGTAAGGCAACGAAACATAAGTGCTGTTGGTGACAAACAGATGCCGCTGTAGTTTTTTCTTTCACTAAAAGATGATTTACAATTGAAAAAATGGTGACGAATTTCAAGTCAGCTTAGTTACATATAGTAAGTTAAATGTTCAATGTGCCCTCCATCATTCAGAAATACCGCAGTTAGATGAGCCAACACACCCTCGCACAGCATTTAATAGCATTTCTTGCGTCATGGCAGACACATTTTGGCAGATGGCATCTTTCAGTGCTGCTAATGATGCCCGCTGGTAGCGATACATTTACGACTTCAGAAATCGACCAGCCAAAAGTCACAGGGTGTCAGATCGGGAGATCTTGGGAGCCCTGAATGACTAAAGTATCAACTGATATTGCGATCATCTCCAAATTTTCAGCGTAGAAGTGTTGCACCGGCAGAGCAATATGAGGTGGTGCTCCATCTTGCGTAAAAATGACTGTTTGTAGTACTAATGACTACGACTATGCCGCGCTTACATTCAGGAATGATGTTGTTCTGTAACAATACTGCAAATAGTTGACCTATGATATAAAATGTTTTGAAACCAGTCTGTGTGACTTCCTCGAAAAATTACCAGGACTAATTATAAACCCAGCAATATCGCCGCAGCAGACTTCCATTTTAGACTGTTGCAAGGGTTCCTCAACAAATCCAACTGGATTCTCTGTGGTCTACACTTGGCAATTGTAGGTTTTAACAGCGCCAGAGAGTGCGAAATGCACTACATCTGTCCAAAGCACAGTGCGAAGTTAGTTGCGCTGTTCTACCAACTTATTGAATATCAAATTCACAAAATCTTGGTGGGAGTTGAAGTTGGAAGGTTTCAGTTCTTGCTTACGTGGCAAAGAAAAGAAGAAACGAGTTCAGAACATATATATAGTGTATTCAATTTGCAGGTACTTTCAACAAGTTCAGTACAGCATGATTGATTCAGTAAAAACGTTAGATTTATGACTAATATCGAAAAGATGAATCGTCATCGTTACAAAATTAATTGATTAGATGAATATCTTTTGGTATACAGTAATAAAATCTATTAGTTTGTTCTCAGAATTATATTAGTTTGTCGTTTGTTACGCTAGTAAACATGATAATTCGAAAATGCAATGACTTAAATAAATGAATATGTAATTTTTTAGATTTCAATTGCAAAATTTTTGTGTCAATTTTATACGTAATCCAAAAATTTTTAGAAAAAGAAGTGTACAACATGTATACTCAAATTTCTTGTTCCTCAGCACTAGTAGTATCATAATGATTAATACTAAAAATAATAAACCTTCAAAGATTGCTTATTGTTAAGTCTATTTATAGCTCCTATGTGTCAATGGCATGCTGTTAATAATACAAATATACATTTATTATAGAGTATATGAATATAGAGTATAGAGTATGGAATTTCGGAAATATTTCATGTGTTTTTTAAAATTTCTCAATATTTTCATTTAATTCTTGATGTAACTTCTCAAAAAATGGTAGTTAATGATATACAATTAAAATTAGGTATTTCAAGCAATTATTCGAAGTGCAAAAACTGAGCCCTTATATATTAAAAACTGCGAACAACTTTTACGTATAATAAACACACATGCATTCGACCTGTGATGAAACTGTTGGTCATAAAAATACTTTAATTATATTTTCAATAATCTATATCTAGAGAGAAATATGTAATGATATCATTATAAATTTAAAATGGTTTCATTATTATAAAATAAAATAAAAGTATAACTTGTTTTTAAATCATTTTTTTAATCTCAGATGTGTTTAATTAATCCTATCATTGCTATATTTGATTTTAGTTTCCCTTTAAAACCATTTTATTTTAAAGAAAGATAAGCCCCAAGTGTATATTTCTTAGGGGAAGTTATTTTTAGGATAATATTTCTCTCTATCTATCTTTCTCTCGATTTCTTCAAATTTGAGAAAGGTTATATACAAATCCAAAGTAAAAGGGTATTTTTAGGTTGTTTATTTTTCTTTCAATTTCAAAGACCAATTAATTTTGAAATAAATGCAAATTTAATGATAAGTAAATTAATTTATTTAAGTTTTATTAATATGACTTTCATATTTTATTTTTAACTAGTCGACATTTTAGCGAGGTTTAATTTAAATACCAAAATTAAGAAAAGCATAATCGTTATTACAAATTTTCTGAAAATAAATCTTTTACTTATTTTTTTGAGTTTTTAAATAAATACTGTGAGAGAGCCTATGACTATATAAGGATAAAATTTCAGCAGCTTTATAGTTACTTTAAAATTCTGCTCTTCAGTTGGTTAATTAAGCACAAGAAGATTTTTCTAGAAGATGTTAACAATGCAGTCATGAACACTCAGGAGTTAATTTTCTCCAGAAATAGCAAGCTGTGAAATTCAAATCCTAACCATTCTGAGAAGCATTTAGTGAGAATAGATTTTTCAGAATAACAGTACAAATCTTAAATTGAGTTTAAATTTTGATTGATATTTATGCTATAAAGTATTTACTGTCACTATCAGTTTTTGAGAAAATGCAATATTTATTTTGAGTCAATTTGTTATATGTCAATTTAATTTTGAATTAATTTATTTTTTAAATATATTTAAATTGACAAAAAAACAATTTATTTAAAATATAGAGAAAAGAAAAAGTAATGCAATGAAATTTCAAACAAGTAATATTAAAAAAAACCTTTTTTTTAGTTCAGTTACTATCTATTTCCTTATATTATCCATATATATCTTATATTATTTATGATCGGGTGTCGCATCAGTAATCTCAGAGATTGGCGACAAGCTTAGCGACCATTTGGCAACTTGACGATGGATTTGGCTATCAAATAAAAATTACTGGAAAAATTTAGTTGATGAATTAATATTTGAAAAATTTCTATTAACATCGTCATCCACTAAAAGTTTTCAAAAATGTGTTTGAACTTGAGTGGATGAATAAAAAATACTTTATTAACGATTGAAAATTTGAAAAAAGATATATATACATATATATGTATAGGGTGTGCACTAATAATTGGAATTGAAAAATATATATATATCTTTAAAATGTATGTTTTCATTTAAAGGGAAATCGCTCTTTAAATGTTATCTCTCCTTTAAATTCATAAGCTTTAGTTGGTTAATTAGAAAAAGAATATTCTTCGACACATTTCAACAGAACATTCAGGAGTTAATTTTCTCCATAAATAATAAGGTATGAAATTAAAAATCTAAACATTCGAAGACAAGTTTATAGAAAGCAGATTTTTCAGGATGAAAATATGAATTTGGAGTTTCAATTTAGTAAGTCTCTTATTTAACAACACATTTATACATTCTCTTGGTTTATTTTGCCTACAAGCAATATTTATTTTTTGCCAGTTTGCTTTCTTTTAATTTGTACTATCCTAATTTATAATAACAATCTTAATGAACCAATAAGCAGTTCCATTAATATATAGTATACAGAAAATGTAGTGCGATGAAAGCAAAAAAAGCAGAAATGTGTTTAAAATGTACTTTGTTTTGAAGGAAAATGTCTATTTTTTGATTGAACAAATGTTATTCCTCTTTTGATTGACACATGCTATTACTGGTTCGGTTGAACAAAAGTAATTCTTATTTTGATCAAACACATGCTATTCCTATTTTGATTGAACAAATGTTATTCCTCTTTTTTTTTTTTTTTTTTGAAGACATTTTTAACATTTTTTTGTTTCAAAAATATGTTATTCCTCTTTTGATTAAAAAAAATCCTGTTTTTCTTTTTACTAAGCACATTCTATCCCTCCTTTGATTGAGCACATGCTATTTCTCTTTAGATAGAACACATATTTTTCTCCCTTGTTTGAAAATATCTTATTCTTATATCGATTGCATACACGTAAAGTCTTCGCACTAAATTAGATTTAGAAGTTACCTACTTAGTAAAAGTTTGTAACGCATGGAATGATTCGATAATTAAAAGTATTAAAAATAAGGAAATACATTTACTATTTGTATCTTTTTAAGGTTTTTATTAATAATTTTGAATGCCGATATCAAAGACTATATTTATTTGATGTTGATTTATAATTAAAGATCCGTAAAGAAAATTATTAATATTATAGAATTTAAAATGTTCGAATTGACAAAATTTTGAACTATATTTCTATAAAATTCTTCCAAATAGTTTATATTTTAATATCTAAACGTCAAATAACAACTTTCCCATTCCTTAGAAGTTTGGAGGGGACTCAAATATGTTGTTGTTTTCACCAAATAAACAGGTACACAATTTCATTGGCTTCAGTATTTGAGAGAAACCAAATCACTTTACAAATCCATTTTTAATATTCCAACATAATCATGATGCTCTTCCAAACAACAACCTTTCGCATATTAAATTGAGAACAAGGGCTTCCTTCTTGACTTTTCGCTTGGGGGCAGAGAAGAAAGCCGTGAACAAAAGTGCTAGACATTGGAAAAACAGAAGAGAATTCACCTCGGCGAGACATGCATTTCAAAGGGGACCTCTTCCCTTCAATATTTAGATTTTCAGAGTTCTGAAAGCATTCACCATGGCTGTCGGCAAATATCGCACAAATATATTCGATCGGAACGGATGAAAAGTTAAATTCCAACTCATTATCCCCAAGGCATGGATGTCAAATCACGGAATCCCCTCTATTTCGAGTCCTGGATGTAATCGCATTACTAATGCGTGCGCTTTCTAAAATGGAATCCAATTTTGGCTCGTTTCGGATTCGATAGAAATTATGCAATGGATACGGAGGACAAAGGACTTCTATCAGCATGATTCGAGTTTCCGGTTTTCCTATATTTATATTTTTAAAATTGTTCATAAAAGGCTTAAAATTTGGACTAATTCATTAATGTGAATTCCTGAATTCGGTTATGGAAATCTGAGTTGTAATGCGATTGATGCTAAGTATGCGATAGGTGAGACTCTTTAGTTTTAAACTAAATGCTATTTCGTTGTACACTGCAAACCATAGGGATTATTTATTATGTATCTATGCAATGTAATAATTTGTATTTGTGAAGTAAATAAGGCAAAGTAGAAAGGAATTTAATTTCAATTCAATGTAGCATTATAATTTTAAGTCTTTTCAAGATAAATATTTCTTATACTATTAGATTATTCATTTTCTTAGGTTTGGATTATTAAATTTTATTTTAATTTTCTGGGAAATAAATCGTATAAAATTTTTCAATGTTTTAAGGTTCACTTTTGCATTCGAAAATTAAATGTAACTAAAAAAATCCCTAAAAAATACTAAATACATTTTTAAATCTTTAAAAGAAATTTCTATATAATTTTTAAAAAAATTTTACTACCCAAAATCAATGCTTTAATGCTGTAGTTTTGATATCGTAGCAATCGCAAATAAACTAAGTAAAAATGAATACAATATAATCCAAATTACAACAAATAAAAAAAATCCGGCCTGAGTATTTTTTCAAGGGTTAGACTCAGGCAAGGATTCAGAATAAGGGGTTTTTTTTTCTGTGAGGAAATTGGACAGTGCCTAACAGTATTGACCCTTCGTGATCCGAAAATCCCCCGAAAATTAAGGTAAAAGAGATACACCAATTTTGACAGCAAATAAATATAAACAAGAATATATAAAATAGGTTTACATAAGAATATTCAACCAAAAATTGAAAACTTTCACAAAAGAATTAAGAAAGAGTAAATAAAAGAGCATATCATCCTAAACGCTATTTGAATTTGAATATAGTGTCCAGCAGAGGGGAAAAAATATAAATGGAGGTTCTGAGCGCCATCTATTTAAATTCGAAATATCAGTAATTTATCAGGAGGAACGTGAACATAAACATAATCTAAATATCCGAAATGCTTCAACAACTGGAGGGCATTTTGTTGTAATAAAATTCTAACTGTCTGCATTTTGGAATTATAACATAAAAGTAGTTTCAACAAAATTTTTAAATAGTTTTGCTTTTAAGGTACACTTAGAACTGCAAAACATAAAGTATACTTTCTGACGGATATTTACAATTACTGTAGATACTGTTTTTTTCAAAATTTCTTACAAATCCTAATCTATTTTGATATAAATGAATTTTGGTCCGTGCGGAAATTACGTTTTAATGAAATGTTCGAATATTTAGAACCTATATAATTTCCTGATTTTATAAATTTATTCATTAAATCTTCACATTTAGATTCGCAAAATGAATTCCAATTAAAACAAATTGCAATTTTTTTTTCACTATTTCCTTAGTGATGGAAGAAGACTTCAATGAAAATTTAAAAATATTTATTTTGGAGATATTATTTTGAGAAAAATTTATTTTTTAAATAAAAAGAATTT
Source organism: Argiope trifasciata (assembly GCA_026543055.1). Lineage (NCBI taxonomy): Eukaryota > Metazoa > Arthropoda > Arachnida > Araneae > Araneidae > Argiope > Argiope trifasciata. Next base: position 989,186 of record JAPMOQ010012693.1, read on the forward strand.
TTCGTCAGTAAAATTTTAGCAAATTCAAATTTTGCTTGGGTTTTGACCAAAATAATTTCCAATGAATAAGTAAAATATTTGTATATTTTCTACCAACTTAACATTTAACCATATTTAAAAACAGATTTACACACTATATTTAAAAACAGATTTAATATTTTCTACAAAATTATTTCCTTTTTTGATTCCACATGCTTTTAAATA
>JAPMOQ010012693.1:1004351-1026360 GCA_026543055.1 Argiope trifasciata
TGATAAAGCACATTAACGTTGCAAATGCAACTGAAATATAGTGTTATTAAAGAATCGTCAATGACGAAACAAGCAAGGGAGTCCATTTCTTAATTGCGGTTCTAGGGCATTCTCTTTGTGCAGATAATTCACACTCTTTTTCTTTTGGTTTTTTGCAAAAAGAAACATGGGATCATTTAAATACTGAGTGTATAAATGAAAACAATTAAAATTTTATTGGAAGAAAGAAATATAACTGTTAATTTAATGCTGGAGAGTATTATTTTTTTAATAATAAATATTGCTGGAAAATTTGCACTTGCACTTTGCAAATAATTTGGAAAATTAACCAGTATCATTAAAAACATTTAAAAATATGAAAATGCTATAAAATTCCCTCTTGTGAAATGATATTTTTAAGAAATACAATATTAAAACCCCAAAATTACATTTTATTTTTAATTAATTAAACATAAAACTAATACTGCAAATTTCTCCGCTGTGCATATTATGATTCTCCAAATCAAAATTGAGTCAAAGCCAAAGAGATCCAAAGTCGAGTGACATATTCTGTAAAACAAACATTTTCATATGTAAACACAGAGACAGAGACACACATAGTTCTTTATTATTGATAAAGATTCAAGATTCATATTTATTTTCTGGAACATTATTTATGTCCGCAATTTAATATGAATTTAAATACATTTTCCATAGCTTTTAATCGGAGAAAAAGCTTTTAATTTACATACAAATTTAAAGTTTAAAAGTCATTATTTTTTCGAAAACAACATGATTTTCAGAAACATTTGTTTTTACTTCATTAGATAGTCAAAGCGTTTTTCATTGAACCAGCCCTTTTACATTCATTATCTATTATATTGTGTCAAAAGAATCTTTCTTTTTTTCTTCTTGTACTGCGTCATAGACAAATATGTTTTCTCCTTATGTGCTAGAGCTACAATTTTTTTTTTTTAAATTCTTTAATATTATAACTTTTCTTTGTAAATAATTTGTCTTTTAATTTCAAGTATATAAAAAATACTGAAAACTGGAGAGCATGTTTCCTTTTCTATAACTTTTTAAGCTCTTATAATGTCTATAGAGCTTAAAAAGTCTACTACACCTACTCGAAGAACAGAAATACACAGACATAGAAACAAAGAATCAAAACCTTTTTAATTAGAGACTGCACACCAAATTTAAAATGAATGATCTAAAAATAACTTAAAAGCCTCTTTGAAATGTTGTTGAAATCAATTTTGTATGGTAATGTTTGTTAGTTCAGACAGATAAATTTACAAATCTCCAAAATTATTTTGTATAAATCTTTAATTGTATGAAAAGGTCGAGATATATTTATACCTATGATATGATAATTGCATTTTATGTGTTGAAAGATTAAAATATGTTATTCGCGGATTATCAATTATTAGAATAATTGTTTTCCTTTCAAAGAATTCTTTATTACAGAAATGTATGTTATCTTTAAAAGGGTTTTTTTTTTCATGTGAGAACATATTGTTTTAAATTGTGGTTTTTGAAGCCTCAAACTAAGAAGGCAACAAATTTTTGAAGCCTCAAAATGCGTAGGCAATAAGGCGTAGACGATTTATTTCTTATATTTTTACTTTAGAGTCGGCCTTCATAGTATAGCTTTTGAAATATCTATCACCTACTAATATAGTTTTATTTTGGAATCTGCTTTCACAGCATAGATTTTCCATTATGTATCATATACTTCTATGCTTTATTTTAGGGTCTGCTTTTACTCTTAGGTATTGAATCTATAATTTGCTGTTGTAGTTTTTTCTTTGAAAATCACAGTGTTATTGTCTTACTCGAGCAACGTTTCTTAAAAATAAACTAAACTAAAAACAATGTTTCTTTAATCGATAAAGATTGTTGGTTCAGGGATAAATTCAACTAATTAAAATAGGGTTATTAGAAAATATTGCAGGAAGTTGAAACATTTGGCGATTTATCGCTAACTAAAGTTACAGCTTGATTTTCAAACTATACATTATCTTGATTTTTACGTATTATTTTAATTAATTTAAGTCATTAACCAGTTTAAACAGGTTTGAAACAAGTTCGAGACTATCAGATTATACACGTTTCGATATTTAGAAAAAGGATGGATTTTTCCTTTCTCAAAATCCGTCGAAAGCTTGTTGCCTAGCGACTTGTTGCTGTTTCTATGTATATTTATGTTGTTACTGATAAATAACGCCGTTTCTTAGTGATTTTTCCTTGTATATATGCTTGTTCTTTTTTATAAATAAAGATGTACTGTACTGTTTGGTTTTTTAGCAAGTGATGCGGCATTTAACTGAATCGACAGCCGAAAAGGCATCAGGTGGAGGCAAGAGCCCCATTAACGTTGAGAAGAAATATTTAGATATATTTTATTTGCTTTGAAGATCTTCATTTAAAAGCATTTGTACACAAAATGGTCAAAACCGATTTTTTATTTTATTATCATGAATTTTGAAAATAATTCATACTTTACAGAGCCCTTTCAATTAAGTAATTCATTGTAGTATCCAAATTCTATCATATATAAATATGACACATACGATCGAATGCATTTCAAATTTCATAACAATTTTGAAGAAGTTAACTTCATTCAGCTACTTTTTTATTATCATTACCTGAGCTCAATAAATGAAACTATGATGAACTATCTTGAGTTAATAAAATTATGAAATGAATTTCTAATGCTAAATCGATATAAATAAAAACGAATGTTTGTGTGTATGCTTTTTAGGCGCAACATCCGATTCCGATAAAACTACGTCCGCATATTGCTTGCGCTAAAGCGGAGGGTACAGGCATAATACAATAATCAAAAGTATAACAAAATATTTTCAGATCTATTTACCGCATATATTAATCATGGGTTAACCGATAAATAAATTGACAAGGAAACTCAACAGATTCAGTAAAGATGCTAAATCCAAGTTAAAAGTTAATATTTTGTAGATATTATACTTAAATGCAATGCAAGTCTTTCTCAGAGGTAATAGTTCTATTTTTGAGAGTGTCAGAGAGAGAACATTTAATGATAGGTTAACGATTTTTTTGCAGTAACTTCCGAAAATATTACAGTACAAATAATATTAAACCATCTTAGTTTTCAAAAAATTATCTTTTCAATAATGTTAAAGATATTATTATATAAATATGTTTTCTATGTTCAATCTATTTTAAAAGAAAATATTTTAATAGCATTTTATAACAATAAACGTGAAAGATCTGAAAGAATATTAAATGAATGACGAGATACAATAAATAGTTTCTTTCATTACCATTCTGAAAGAAAGCCAAGCGTTACAGTTCTAAAAGAATACAGAAATCTTTTATATATAAAAATGAATAATTGTTTGTAGAATAGAATAATAAAAATAGAATAAATACTATTTATGCCTCTCCTTTATATATCTCTCGATTTCAATAAAAGTATTCATTGCCGAGAAGAAAATAAATATCATTCTTCCAATCATTCTTATTTAAACAAGATCACTATTTCAAATTCTAAATGGTATTTTGAAGATTATCTCTTCTGCGGTAGCAACGCACCGGTTATCAGTGTAGTTATATAAATCGAATAACTAGATTTCAATTTATAAGTGAAACTGAGAGGAATTGACTTGAATTAATAAAATTATAAAATGAGTTTCTAATGCTAAATAGAGTTAGACAAATCGAATAACTCGATTTTAATTATTTTAATACCATTAACTAAATTGGATGTTTATTCACTTTCATAGAGTTTCACAGATAGAATTCCGAAAGATTATTATCATAAGTTAATTCAATATTTCAAACCAATTTATTAACATTAAGGATTTACCTCTAAAATTGCAATCATACATAGGATTTAAGATAGTGTTTTACCTTGGTTGGGTCGCTAGTAAATTTGTAAAGTTGGGTGATTATACTACACCAAAAATGACTTTCTGAAAGTTTAAAATCTTTTGCAATACTTATATTTAAAAAATGGCAAATTGTTCTTCCTAAACTTTGTATATATTCTTCACAAAATTAAAAGTTATGTAAGTTATTTATAAAAATTTAAAATAAAAGGAACGATCATATTCCCATGGAAAGTTTTTATACAGAACTCTGTTAAGGAATCAAATAACAACAGCAAAATATACTAGGATTTGGATGACAGGCAAAAGTATTCTGTGATGGAATGAATTCTAAGAAAATTTTTGTAATTAGCCCTAATATTTCTTTTTAATTTAAAAAAATTTGATTTTCTGGTAGTTTAATTTCTGAAATTAGTAATAAAATTATTATAATGAATAAATTATTTCGCGTTTTACAATTTTTGTAATAATGAATCTATACAATGCTCATACAATATCCTTCATTGTTTGCTGGTAATAAAGGAAATAGATGACGGTATAAATTATATTTGAATCGATAGATAAATTTCAGGAAAGTTACTCTATAAAAGTGTATTAAAATCTAAAGAGTCGAAAAACAAGTTTTCAAAAAATTAATGGGAATCTATCGTGAGTGGCTTAAAATAATTTTTGTTCTTCAGTTTTCAAAAGTCGTTTCTATAATTCTTGGTGTGTTGCCACTTTTGAAACGAAAATAGTTCAATAATTGCAATTTGAGCTTGAAAAAAGATTTCTTCAATATTTCATTAGTGAAAATATATTTAAAAAAATGCCCACAGGAAAAGTCTGTAATAAAGTACGAAATGAATAGATTCTTTTTAAATCAAAATTTTCAAGTCACAAAAACCTTTAAAATCCTAATATTCCTTGAATAAAAGACAAACATTATAAATTTTTGAGATTTTTTTCTTTTAATAAAATCCATTCCTTAATGCTATGGTTCTCAAATGAAATTTGGTTCCATTCTATTCGTTAAATTTAACAGTAGATTTCTTCATATATTACGATATTTTTTCCTGCAATCGTGTATTTTAGAGTTACACTTTGATTCATTTGTAAAATACACGTAAAATTAAAAATCTGAGTCTATTTCCTTATTTTGAAAATTATTTACTTTGGAAAGATCAATACAACTTTACAAACTGTGTTTACAATGTTTTTTAAAGAGTTTTTATTTTGTTGGTGCGTACATTATTTTAGAATTTTTGAAGGAATCATGTCCTAACTAATGTTTGAAAATGTAATGTTTTATTCCATTAATCACAAAATAGATTTGAATATTTAATCTTTTAAAAACTAATTTAAAATAATGAATAGGTAATGTTTACTTTCCCTCAATTTACGAAATATCCAAAAACAAAAGAACCTGCTTTGTAAAAAAAAACAAAAAAAAAAAAAAAACGTAGCTAAGATTTTAAAAATAAAATAAAATAAAACAAAATTATTAGAGATGCAAATTAGAAATGACAGAAAATAGAAGAAATATAAAATGTTACATGCATTGATAGTTATAAAATTTACAAGAAATAAATGCGAGGATTAGGGTTCTCTACGTCATAACAGTGATGTTTACTGTTATCTGAAAACATAAATTATGCAAAAAGTCATTATAAAAGAATTCAAGGAAACAAAACGTAAGAAAACATACATTTTAAGAAAGCATTAACGTGTTTTTGAAAAAAAATATTTTTAACAAATGAGAATAATAAGATACTGTAATTACCATAACCGAAAAACAGGGAAAGGCCAAGGAATTTATAAGCAAGGCCTATTTCCACTCTTAAAAGAATAAAAAACACATATATTTGAAATTTTATTTTATTTAAATTGCTTAGTTTTATATTATATATTTTGCATGCTTTTTAAACTGTGAACAAGTGCTGTATAAATTTTTGAAAAAAATAAACCACCTCTATTTTTCAAAATTTGTAAAAAATGTATAAGTTTTTTTTAATATATTATTTTTATATTTGATATATCAAAATTTTTGATAATTTTTATATTTGTACTTAAATGAAATTCAGTATGCAATCTACATACTTGATTTGTATTTGTTTACTAGACATTGAACAAACCTTGTTCAAAGTCTGAATATTTCCTGTCTTCCTGTTGTATTGCAAGTGATTGCTACAAATCTGATCAAATTTGATGTATAGTTTTATGATCTAAATTAAAGATTTTTGAAATTTTAGCTCTTTTTATAGATTTATAGTCTGTGAATTTAAACAATCACATGTATATAAATTACAATGATAATTGAACTACCTACTACCAATGTCAATGAAAGTTACAAAAATGGAAACTTACATTAGCATGGAAAATTATTTTCATCATTAGCCAATTCTAATCATATGACTTATTTTTCATTTTCATGTACTCCGAAAACAATTTATACTCTTAGACGGTTAACTATCTTTACTTATAATCTTATGTAAAAAATATCCAAATTCATAGTAAATTGAAACTGGGCACTTCCCAAATTGCATTAACTCTACTCAGGAATAAACTTTGCTGTAAATTTGGAGAATGGCATTGGAATTCCGTTTACATAATTCAAAGAAACAGAATTAAACATATTTTGCGATTATAAATAGCTTGTTAATGCTAAAATGAATTATATACACTAAATAACTCTATTTAAATCCTTATAACATTGTTAGCTAATTTCATAATCTTAAATTAAACTTTACTCAGTCCCATGATCAATTCTTAAACCGGAATACATAAAGTTGTTCTAAATGTACTTATAGTTCATTTAACTAAATAGTTAATATAATCGCTAAACTATTTAGATAATATTTGCATATATAGTTAGAACTAATGTTAGTTTATCCATCGTAGCATCTTTGATGAAATCTCCGTTATTAAAAAGCTCCGAAAGACCGGGAAATTATAAATACTGAAAATTAGTATTGATTTATTCAAATTTAAAAATGATGATTCGTATACAATACGTACTTGATCATTATAATTTACCTAAATGTTTAACATTTGTTTGATTAAAGTTAAGTCCTCAGTTTTTGCTTATTCTATTTTAAATATTCTGTCAGGTTTAGGATAAGAGTTCTAATATCATTTAATGCACTTAAGTCATTTGTAACTCTTGAAAAAATTTTGAAGAGGTAATACATTTGACATTTTTTAATACGTTACTTTCAATGTATTGAAATACAGAGTATTTTTACGCAAAGTATTGTCTTTTGTCAGTGTTTACTCAATAGTTTATTAATGCTAAATTATTTAGAATTATTTTTCTGAAATATGCGTTTAGGGGGCTATGTTTATGATTTCTTTGTATTGAAATAAATCAATCGATTAATAGTTGTTTTAAGAAGATAATAAAATGACAAATTGTGATTTTATACCATAAAATTGTACAAAAGTTTAAAGTTAAAATTTAAAAAAATTGCAACATCTGTAATCGGGTCAAATTTTTTGAAGAAAATGTCAATGAATTCCATGTTTAAAAAATAAAGAAATTTATTTCAGTTTCAGAGTTTGTGAATTTAGTTTTAAACTTTAAGTATTTAATGTTTGGAAAACCATAATATGGATTTTCTATAAATGGACATTTATATTGAAATTTGACAGAAATTGAAAATATTATTTAAAACTACATACCAAATTTCTTATGCCTGATTTAAGTTTTCCTTCATTTGTATATTGATACATGCATATATAGTCAGAAATTCGGTTTTCGGTGGCTCAGTGAAATCTGAAATAAATATATTCGTCAAAATATCGGAAATAAATTATTTATGAATACATTTTTTGTTTTCTTTTCTTACAGATCAAACAATAAATTTAATGTTAGAAATATACATTATTTGCTATAAAATATTAAAACGTTATGTTCTTAATTTTTTGTAAAATTTTGAAAATTGAGAGGGTTGATATTAGTTTGCCATTATACTCATAAACACATGAAAAGCAGAAAAGAAGCCCTCATTTGTTAAGCTTCTGAGAAAACATCTATTATAAGAGCGGAGTCTTAGGAATTTTCTAATTCATATATTATAAAACCTTTAAAATATTACATTAAAATTGGTGTTTCTGCTAACGTTCATTTTTGCTGCACTTTAGAGTAGTAAAGAAAATGAAAGGATTGGATTGTCAATAGCATAAATGAAACAGAAAATGTTTTAAAAGAGAATTTATGTGATAAAACTTTTTTTCCCATAATAACTTTGAAACACAGAATATATATACATATATATAGGAATCGAGGTGCTCTAAAGTGAAAGTCTGGGATTCCTAACAATAAGTTTTCGGTTTCAAATCCACTTGTCAATCAAGTGTAGTTTAAATAAGTCGGAGCTAAACGACATATCGCTCTTTTGGTGTGAAAATTTAGAGTGGGCATGTAGTCCAATTCATTTAACCACAACTTAGAATTGTGTGAGACTTTCCGAAACAGGTCTGATGTTAGATTCGAAAGGAACTAAATATAACACAAGCCCTTGCATAATTAAATACAAATTCAATTGATGACATGAGAATCAAGTTAAAAACGTAATCATGGAAATATGGTTTTGACTAGATATTAAAAGCTTTCTAATGTTTTTCAATAACTAAATAATTTGCAAATGTTTTATTTATTGAACAAATATGCTATCTACTGCTAGAGCTACGATCTCTATATTTAATGCAAATTTTTAATTCAAGAAATCAAATTTAAACATTACAGCTATTTTTATAAATGTTTCAAACGCAATTATTGGAGTTTCTCATTTCCTATTTTCTTCATCGACTCACAATAATTGGAAAGCAATGTATAATCGAAGATTTGATTACTTACACATTATTCATCAGAAATCAAAATTGTGTGCTATTTTAAGATTTTTAAGCTCTAGTAGATTATAACATTTATACTAGCTGAAAACAGTGTTTAATCAAACAATACACAGCAATTCTATTTATGAATCTCTCAAATTGAACGTGCACAAATTTGTACATCGTAAAACAAAGATTATGTCAAAGCTGTCATTACAGGAATGCGTAGATCTGATCTATATCAGCAATGCGATGTATTGTATTAGCTGAAATGTGACATCAAGGCACCGTCTCTAAAGTAATTGGGAGGAGGATATTTTATCATTTGTTTTAGGCTATACAGGAAACGTATTATCCATTACAACATAGGAAGTGCTCGTGATATTATAACTGATAGTAACATTTATGTAATGACTTTTAATATAAAAGAGTCATTCATCTGCATTTTATCTTTTATCAAACAGCAGTTAATTAGCAAATGCGAGATTGTGATAATCATATTGAGAGTATTTTAAGAGGAACACATACTTATTTCCATTTATTCGTGGTTGTTGTCGCTGTCAGAAGAAAAAGATCATTTTGTATCAGCAACATACTAATATGTTGTAGACAAACAGTTATCGAGATAACAGCTTAATATAATATTTCTGTGATGCATTTCAACTTCAAAGGCAATGTTCATTTCCAATTTATCCCACATATAACAGCAGTTAATCAATATGTCTGATATTTTGAGTATAATGTTTGATAGGGATATACACTTACACACAGAGATATACTGCTGTACGAATTTTAATGTTTGACTATTAAACAATACTTTCACGCTTCTTTGATACCATTTGAACTCACAAACGCAAATAACAGATACATAAAACGCATACATTAAAGCGCTTAGATTTTTGTGGGTTTCAGAGCACTTCACATTCCCTCTGTCAGAAAGCTGTCAGTGATTCAAGTTAAAATGAGCGTCTCTCTTTTTTTAGCAGGACCAACTATTAACAAGAGTACAATTGCATACTTCATATTTGCTTGCACAACCCCTTTTATAGATGGGCACATTCATACACCTTACAAAGCTTACAGTTTTAATGTAATGAGATAAAAAATTCGTATATGCATTTTAAAAATTTAAAAACAATTTGGATTTGCAGTTATAAAAAATGATATTAGATATAATAACATTCTAAGCACCGAGAGTAGCGGAATAACGCTAGTTAAATCTTTATTTACAAGCCTACTAATTGCCTTTGATAATTATCTTATTCAAACGCAGTATAAGCTTTAGAGATGTTGTGATAAGCAAGGCATATATTTATTTAGACTTTGATTGCTATTATTAAACTTATTTATTGCTATTGCTATTGACTTTGATTGCTATTTTTTAAAAAGTATATTTCATGGAATCATTTTATTACAAATAAATATAATTCAGTATAAATTCAAAAATATTTATTGCTAAATGAAAGTATATTTACCATAATTCTAAAATCGTTAAAACTACACAGCTCAATGATTTGATGGAATAATGAAATTAGTTTAAATTTCTTCATGGCAAAAAAAAAACCCCACTAGTATTGGATATCGAACACTTTTTTAATATTTAAAATTAGAGAAAAAAAATAGTACGGGAGTTAAATTAGCTTCAGTAAAATTACATTTTTGAGTTTTCAGATTGTGTAAAAATCTTTACAAAAATATTTTTGGAAAATATAGCTGATGTAAGAACAAGACTTCATTAGTGACTTAATGCTTCAGCTACCTATAAGGGATGTTCAGATGAAAACGCATGAAACGACACTTCTTCTTGTATATAGCCGACCACCCCGACACCACTGAATGTAGTAATATCGACAGGATTTGTTGTGATAGACTGCTGAATAAGTATTGCCCAACCTTATATTGACCTATCAATCAAACTAACATTCCTTTGAGGTAGTAAATAATTGTCTTTCTTCCCATCGGCGCACTCTCAAACAGTTGAAAGGGAACTATCAAACATCATATCCTTCAAGGTGCACGAAATGACACTGTGATATAAATGAAGTCTTTATTCGAAATATACACCATGGGCTGAACATAGCAGTCCTATAGATTAATGAGCTAACTTATCACAGAATTCCTGTAGCAGTGATGAGACACAGTCCTTCACAGCGTCTTTGAGTTTCCATCTAACTTGAAGCTCTTCTCTTTCAGATGTTTTTTCAGAATCCTCAACTACGATGTGTATCATAAGACACTCTGAAGACTACACGCCTCCACCGAGAACAAGAGACAGGGGCTATTCATGGTGGTGTGGTTCTGATCTATGATAACGCATGCCCACACGTCTTCAGGATCATAAACACAGAACAAACCAAGTTCAAGTGGGAACGGCTCACCAATCATGTATGTCGACTTGCAATTTTCACTTCTTTGATCAACTGAAAAGAACACCAGAAAGAGAAGCGTTCCAGAAGAGTTTCAAATTCCTGTGTTTGAGAGGAAACTGAAGGTTCGCTAAATAAATTTTATTCAATACAGAGCAATAAGTTGATTTCTAGATTAAGCAAATTCTTTCCTAATCGATATCATTGTGGAGAACAATTTCAGTTAACTGTGTTTTAATAGTGATCTCGATCACCAAATTCAACGCCTGCAAAAATCTGGCTTTCGGATTACTTAAAACTGTGCACGTATCGATCCCCATTATCGGTTTAGTCTATTTCAATGATACAATTCTATTAATGATGCCGTGCACTGCATTTATAATTTTCAATATGCCTATATTTAACTTTTAAATATAAAGCACAAAAATCAGTGTCACAATAATATTTTCTAAAGAAAAATAATTGTAATACAGAAATAATTATACTTGAAAATTGTAGTTATTTGAATTTCTCTGAAGATACAATTTTTGAATATTTAAATAAGCGTATACATTATTCTTTTCATTGCATACATATACATTTTTAACAATCAGAAAATCTATTTATTGCTAGTTTATAGCATGATGTGTATGTATGTGTATATGAAAAGATGTTATTTTCTTATAAGAAATATTATGCATTTTTTCAGATTTTTCATAATTATTTACATATATTTTAAATTCTTATTTTAGGTGCTTTTGAAGCGGAAATAAATTATAAGCAATTTTACATTTTATCTTCCTAATTATATTCATTTTGTGCTGATAACTGTTACGTTTGAGGTGATTTTTTTAATAAATATTTTTGATGCAAAGCGTTTGTTCTCATGAATTTGTATTCATCCCATTCATTACTCTGCATTATCGATTTTATTATTAAATTATTTTGTAATACCCAATTTATTATTTTATTATTTATTATTTTATTATTTTGTAATACCCATTTTATTATTTTATTATTTATTATTTTATTATTTTTAATACCCATTTTATTATTTTATTATTTATTATTTTATTATTTTGTAATACCCATATTTTATATTTTTAAATAATGTCTGTAACACAATCTTTTTACAAATGCCACACTTTCTATTGGTTGAAATTTATTTTAATCTAAATATCCTTCGTAGGCGATCAAATTTTGAAATTTCATTTAATGGAGATCTCGTGGATTATCTCAAAATCTCCATTTTTATCAGCAGTTCATTCGCTTATACCGTTTGTCGTACCTTTTCTTTTACATATAAAAATTATGTGCACGGAATGCATACCTCACAATTCATTTCTGAATCCACCATTCGGAAATCTCTCATGAGCTTTAATCACTCCCTATGTATTCAAGACAATTTTTGATTTTACAACACATGTGTTAAATATAGATTAAAGTGTAGACGTACCTATATTGAAATTGTTACAGTACTTCAGTCATCGTCCTGGATAAACCCAATGCTTATATTGCTTACAAGAATTTTCAGTATAAAATTTTCATATAAAGATAACACAAATTAACAACTCTTATGTTCGTGTCATTGCTAAAAATAATTTTCTTGGCCTTGCGAGTTTAGAAAAATTTTTGATCCTATTTACTTTTATTTTCATTCGTCTCATTTTTTTAAATGATTCCCTTCTACTTTTGAGAAATATTTTAGAAAATTACTTTTAATTTCTGAGTGTGATTATATGAAACAGAATATTTTCCTTTTTCCCATCGATTAACAGATGATTATTTTATATTCATAAATCTATATTACACAGACAACAAAAATATGAAATAACCAACTTATTAGGGTTAAATAACAATGATAATTTATTCTTGATAAATGGTATGTTCTATATCACGTTCGTCAGTATCATTTTACAAAAACCTTTGCTTCATGTTTCGTTTTAGATGTAATTTAAGGATTAGAATGTAAGGAGAAACAAAATCACCTCTTTCGCGTTTTCTTGCCATTTCTTCATTATTTCGAAAAAAAACACCTTTATAATTAGTTATATTTAAAAATTGTAATTTTCGTATAAATTTCTATTTACCATCATTCTTGACTTCCTTTTATCTATTTCCATTTTAGTTATTTGGTGTTTTTTTTTTCACGTTTTGCTTCTCATTTTGAGATCTGAAGTGACATGGATTACAAATATTAAATTATATTCTTTAATTCATGTACATAAAATTAACAATTTTTAATACTTGATTTCTACAACGATGTAGCATATTTGATATTAGGTCTCTCTCTTTCTCTCTCTCCCTATCTATCTATATATATATATGTATATATGCAACAGAAAGATTGAAAATTATATACTATATTAGGTAGAAAATTAAGTTATTAAGGTTACTAAAATTTAAACGGATGCCGTTTTAATTTTTGAAACGACAGTTTTGTCTGTTTAAAAAATAAACAATAAAAATTCTTATAAATTTGCAGAATTTAACAAAATTTAACTAACTTTATATTGTTATAAATCTGCAACATTGCGTTTTTTATAGAGTAGAGTATCCCGCTAGTAAAGAAAACAGATGCACAGATGCCGATAGATGGCAAATCAAAGACTTGTGTCAATAGATACGAATAGTATATGGGGACAGATATAAAGACTTGAAAATACAGGAATTATGGTGCTAATTCTTTGGGAGCTAAGACTCTCACGTTCTACTGATATTGTATAAGGAGAGAAAGATAAATCAGTTGACTGGAATATTTTTTTCGGTTCTGCTTGCTGCGATTTGAGCGCTTTTGTACTATCGTAGCTGCGAGGTAACAGTTTGTAAGTTTGACTTGATTTGCCGATTTCTACAAGTGGTTACTTTGTGTACTGTTTGGTTTGCTTCTGCTAGCATTGCTCTCTATTCATTTCCAGCATTGCTCTGCCTGTGAAATACTGTGAAATTGTCTGTGATTGAGCTGCATAGATTTCTTAAACCATACACCCAATGAACTAATTTCTCGCAACATAAATAAATAAAATAGGAGCAAAAATAGATAAAATATCAGTTTTAGAAAGTAGAAGAGAGTATTTCTAAGAAGTAAAGCCGGTAAAGTCTTTGTTCTTTGAAAGTGTGCAGATTATACTGCAAACGCTAAACTTCATTTACTTATTAATCAAATTTATGAGGTTCTTCTCTATTATGCTATTCATGACTTCATAGAATGTATGCTATTCATGACTTCTGTATTTAATATATGTTATTCAAGGAATTATGATTCCAAATTACAGGCTTAATTCAATAACCCGAAATAAATCTCCATGTAATATAATGTAACCATACTTATGACATAGACGTTGATGTAAGAAATCAAATCAGGCTAACCTGATATTAGTTTAATGTGTTTGTCTCCATCATCTGGTGTAGCATAGAAACGCACTTGTATATTGAACACGTTTGAAACTCACTTCTAAATACTTATGGATTGCAATTTGAAAAGTTACACTTGTATTTGACAATCGTTTTAATTCTTTGATTTAAATGGAATAAGTATTAATACAATTAAATTGCCCAGAACAATTATCATTCCATTTTTTAAAATTTTATTGAGGAACGGGAAGTCATATAACCAACTTCCGACCTGCCTGAAGGCACACGGATACACTACGTAAAACTGAATGACCTGACCACCGCAACATCAACACTGGCAAGAACTGTGGTTAAGTCCTAATGGCCATTACCGGCCACGGTACAACCCTCCCCGTAGGGAGTACGTTCCAGCATCGATGATATGGTCAGACACCCGCCTATTATTGTACAAACCAGGTTGACAAGATCCAACTACCATGTCGGAAGCATTTCATCCACAATTAAGGGGTGCCCCCCTGGAGGTCAGAGGGATGGGAATCTGTATAAATTCATTATGAAGTAGACGAACATATTAAACGAGTTTCAGGAACAGTTATTTAATTATTTCTTAGCTCAATATTCCACAAGACAAAAAAATCACAAGACTTACTAGAATACAAACTAGTAATGACCCTTGAAAAGGATCATGGGAAATATACGATGATGTTAATAAGATTAAGCCATATGTTATATCATAAAAGAATATAGCAGATGTTTGTAATATTTTCTATTTTCAGCGTTATTATTAGTAATTTTTCTTCAGCATTAAATATTGAAAAAAAACTAATCTATATGATTTTTTTTTAATTCCTGGTTATCTATCTTTTCAAGGAAAGTACAAATTATTCCTTAAGTACGCACGAATAATAAATAAAGTTTCTCAACAGAAAGTGACACTTATTTTATTACCACAACCAAACGATTCAGGGGAAAAAATCTAGATCAAATAAAAGTGAAATCAAACTTTCAATTATTTATTTTTTCTATAAATCTCTGAACGCAATTTCAGAATTATATGTATCGGTTTATTTTTCTAGACGAAGTCTCTCTAATCAAATTAGATCTGATGCAGTTGTTCAACGGACCACAAAAAGGAACTCAATAAATTCATCAATATTTAGTACTTACTCTTTGTGCTATTTCTGATTTCTAGAAATTGGATGTACTTGTGGAATAGTCCGGAAAATAAACAATACAAGCTCACCAATTTCAAGAATTATTCGTATATTTCCTTTGCTCAGAGGATATTGAATTTAGTTAGTAGACAAATCTCAATCAAAACCGAAATCTTCTTTCTTGCTCTTACATATACACTTTATATTTGGAAGAAATCTTCCGAATTCACTTTGCTTTTTATAGAGCTGACTTCTTGTTTAGGGATTCAATCAGATTTTATTTTTGTCTAATCTTGTACTCATACTAGCTGCGCCATTTTCTGATGAGGCAATACATTTGAAAATACTTCTATTGATTAAATTTTATTTACTGGATATTTTTACTATTGAAAATTTGACCAATAAACATTTCTAATGTATTTGAAGCATTAATAATAATAACTAGAAGAATATTTTTTCATTATGCTTAAAGAAAAGTATTATTTATTAATGTGATTTCATGTACAGATGCGTTTTTTCTGAAATAAAAGCGAAAATAATTATTTGATGTTCATTATTTTTTACATTTTATTCAGCTGAATATTTTAAGGAAAATATGTACAATTAAATGAAACGAATTAAATTTGAAATTTGCCTTTTTATTGTTCTTTTTTTTACTTAGGATGATCAGAGTGATATTGATTTAAGTTTTTCATAATCAGATACGGAATGTGTACCAATACCCAAATAATTTATATATGGATATTACTAATATGTAATACTGTTTTTTTGTAATTGTATTCTTATCTTTGAAATGGAAGTTTTACAGTCATTTGAAATAGGTCAGCGGGTGACAGATTTAAGGACTTTTGGGGAAAATTGTTTTTCTAGAACCCGGAAGTTCTGGAAAATAAGAGAAAAAATGCTATATCAGGATCTGAGATCTTGTCATTCTTCTGAAAAATCTCATTTGAGATCACATAATTCAGAAAAAAAAAAAAATAAACAAAAACAAAATTCTCAAAAAGAATAAATTCGCAGAATGAACCTTCCAGTTGAATATGCTAAACGTTTTCACTTTTATCTATTTCATTATTTGGTATATGCAAGGATTTTTAATGTGATGAAAGGCTATAATTTATGCTTCATTCTATTTTTGTTGTCTTGGAGTAATCTTGAAACCAATCATGTTATCATAACCAATCAACCAACCAATTATCTTCAATTAATTTCATCGTACACACCCATCAAGTGATTTCCGTAATAATATTAATAACTCGTAATAACTTGTTAATACTCTATTTATATTCTTTTGCTTTAGTTTTTCGTCACATTGATGAAATAAGTAATATATAATGTTTTTTAAATAATTGATTCACAAATTCAAATATGACAATAATATATGTAAGTTCAATCATCATAGCTTAAACGACAGATGCGACATTTGGACCTATATCGAAGCTTTGTGTTGAATATAGAGGTTTTAAATGTACAATTGTTACCTCAAAAATTTAAATACAGTTTCTGAAATTCTTGTTATGCAGAAGTTTTGTATGTCTGCAGTTAAATAACAAAATAATATATTTGAATATTATCATTCTTTTTTAACACAAGGCTAATAATTCTCAGGCTGCTTTAAAGTAAACAGTACAATTAGGTTATTACATTTTAAAATTATTGGCTCCGATTTGATATGATTCTTTTATTTAAATATTTTATGTAAAAAATTAGTGATTATTTTTTAAAAGGAGTCAAATTGGAATGGGTGCAATTGGTTGTACTGTTTAGGTTACAAGAATAATCTAACAATAATCAGCATTTAAGGAATATAATAATTTAATGCTGGTTTTAATGCTAACAATCTCCGAAATCGGATTATTAATATTAAAATTTTACTATAAAGTGATACTAAAATCATTAACTTTTGATTTTAGGGTAACCGACTACGTTAGAAGTAAAGATTTTGAGAAATAAGATTTTTTAAAAACTATTTTTGGTTTTTAGATGTATTATGAATTATTAACACTATAAATACGAAAATATTATTCGAGAATATGATAGTTTTTTAGAAATAGGAAAATTTGTGATAAATTTTAGTGAAATTTAACCAAAACGGTAAACACTCTACACAAAATGGTAATGCAACAATCCTATTTTTCTTTGTACACACGTTACAAAATATAATGATGAATAAAATGAACCAAAATCTAAGAAACATTTTGAGATGCAAAGAAATTACGGGTAAAAATATACATATATATGCATTTTTTCCATAAATTCGCAACTTAATTTTTCTAAAATCACTTATAACAGAAAAAGTATTTCACCAACAATCAAACTTTTGGTCCATTTCATTGCCCATATTATTTAAAACACGCGCTGAAATTTTTATGTTAATACCTCTATTAGTTTTTGAGATATAATGTTAATGGTGGATAATTTTTATGAAAATTAAAATTGAAGTTAAAGACAGATTTTAGCAGAAAAAAAACTTTTACATAAAATTCCACTGGATAATATGTTAGACCTTCCTTTTCTGAGAAAAAAACAAATTGTTTTGGAAAAAGAAACGTCTGAATTACAAGAAATAACACTTTCTTTAAAAAATCGCCAATGTGGTTGAATACCAGTGTTTTCAACGTAGGCGGATACCTTAAATAGCAAAATCTAATTCTTAGTGGTTCTGTATAATTAGGCGAGATCAAGGAAAGATAAATGATATATTGTATGACATGTTATGTTTGGTTACTAACATTGTAAAATAGCTTCTTTTTCTGAATAAAAATATTTTATTTTGTTTTATTTCTGTTTGAAGAAATTACTATTTCTTTTGCAAATTAATTTTCTTCCTTTAGTTTAAAGTTTTGTTTTTCATTATGCTCAGATTTTGATGTTTGAAAAATAAAGCTTTTTCAAAAAGAAAATGACAAAGGGGCAAATGGCTGTTTTTTAAACTATTTCACGAAATCAATAAAATCCTTTGAAATAATACATAATAGAGCTCAAACTTTTTAATATTTCGTTCGTGTATATGAATTACACAACGAATCCAAATATACGAATATTATATTCGAGATCTTGAGAAATCTAAACATTCCAGACCACTAGTCTGTCTAGATCCACCAGACAGACATAAAACCTTAAAAATATATTTTTGGAAATATAACTGTCAGTATAAATTCGACAATTGAAAAATCAACAACCTTGCAGTTAGAAAAAGGAAATTTACGCATGGGATAGTGGTACATTTTAGATTTCTGTCAAATTGTAAATCATTCATAGTAAAATGTGTAACTATTCAAATATAAGTGAACTCAATAAATACTTATCTTAAAGAACTTTATATATAAAATTCATTAAAAAGATATATCAGCTAAAATGCATGTTCCTAAAAATTTGAGACAAATCTGTCAAAGGTTTGATTGTCTGTAAGTCCGTACTTTCACGTGCTATAATTAAAAGCAAATGACTTGGATATATGAAATATTATATATGATATCATGACTAAAGTGTAGTTTAATATAAAATTTTGATTTCAATCGGACAAAAACCTATGTAAAGAAAAGTTTAAAATATTATTAATTTCTGTATTAACAATAAAAAAATTTTAATGATATCACAACAAATCCATGAAAAATTCTGGGTTCTTGCCGAATAATTATATTTTATACAATTGTCTAGAAGGTGTCTGTGGAGTGATAGAAGATTAGCATTTTTGTGCTAGGGAATGTGGATAAAAATTTTATTAGATAGTATTCCAGAAGGATTTGTAAAAACTACAGATTCCGGTTTTCTGAACTAATAGAAATTAGCTACATATTTTTCTTTGGTTAAGGGAACAAAACATTTATTTAATGTTTTCCGTGACCCTTGATACTGCCCCAAGTGCTAAAAAGCTTGCCGCAAGCATGTTTTCCAGTACGTTTATTTCTAAAATAATTCACGTCGATTAAAATTATATTAATCTTTCCAAAAGGAAATATATTTTCAATGAATTCATTTTCTAACTATTCTTTTTAACTTTACTTTATAAATGGGTTAAAATTTTATTTTTAAATATACACGATGGCAATGAAATAATTTTCTTTATTAGGATATATACGTAACTAATACCAATGAATCAAATGAAACATACACACACATACTTCTCCCGCACACACTGCTCCAGCACCTACACACACTGCTGCCGCACACACACACTTAAAGGCCGCTCACACACATATACACTGATCTCTCTCTCTCTCTCTCACAAACACATTCACATACTGCTCACACTTTTACACAGTGCTCTCTTTCTGTCTCACACACACACACGCACATTACACGTTGCTTTGTCTCACACATTTTGTATTGTTAATTTCTGATTTTTTATCATATCGTCATCCATTGTTGAATTTTTTATCAAGCATAAAAGCTATTTATGAGTGATTAAAATTCATTCCTTGTAATTCATCGCTTTATGTTCATACAATTGATACTATCAAACATGAACCGTCGGTGGGTACCTCGAAAAGAGGATGATGTATTTTCGATACGAATTTTGGATCTCGCCAAACAGGTGGGAGCATAAATAGGCGGGGGATCCGGCTTTTACTATCGATGACAGGACGTACTTCCTTCGGGAAAGGTTGTATCGTGGCTGGTGATGGCCCTTAGAATTGCCCACAGTTTCCACCAATGTTGCTGCTGCAGTGTTCCGATCACTCAGCTTGATTTATACTTTTGCATTAAGGTGGATTGAAGCAGTCAATGATAGAATCAAATGTGATTTTATTCCAGTCATTAGTTACAAGCAGAAAATGCTATTTTAAGAATATTCGGCAGAATAATTATTTAAAAAATTAAAATCGAAGTATTGTAGTTTTAATAAAAATATTCCCTTCATAATAGTTTTTATTCTACTACAGAATAAAAATAAACCGATATCGTGCAAGCGAAAAAGAATTTTGAAAATTAAATATAATAAAAATCTTAGAATTTCATTCATCTTCAGCATCTTTTCTCCAGACCATTCTATTCTGAGAAAGTAATTAATAATTATCGAAGACTTGTATGCCTAAAAATAGGTATCTGTGCATTATAAATAATTGAAATATGAATAAAGTTCCTTGGAAAAATGCTGTTCTATAATTATAACTTTTATTAATATTTCACGAGAATTTCTTTTTTGAGGAATAGTTTGAAAAATATAGAAAGTGAATCTGAGGTTGGATTTTTATTAAAGTTTGTACATTTATTTTAATTACTGTTTCTCTTTCACTGTAAATAATTTTCAAAAATAAACTTTAAACATGTGTTGAAGTCTTATTCCAACAAAACAACCAAAACAACTTTAAAAGAAATATAAATGAAGTATTTTTTTAAAAAATTCTTATATATGAAGTGTTAAAAAAATAAGAGCAACATCCAATAAACTCGAACTCGAGTTTTTAACGAATCTCCTTAAGTTCTAAAAACACATTTTCAAAAATGTCAGCCAGTCAGTCTGTCTGTTGTAGGTGATAAAGATAACTAAAATACACTTTGAACTAGGGTAATGGAATTCCACAAAAAATTTTTAACAAAATTTGTAAATATCTATCTAATTTTGGGAAATATCTGGTTGTTCGAATATAAGTTTGCACAACTATAAAATGAAGAAATCTAAATTGTTGAAATTCAGTAAACAGATTGAAGCTCTTTATGATAGACACATTCCAAATTTTGAGCTAAATTCATTTAAAAGTTGACATTCTGTCGATATGTATTTTCAAAAATATATGTGAACGATAGTCGAAAAATGGAATGACTTGAATATATCAAATCTGGCACATGATTTCCTGCCTTCATGTGCAGTTTTAAGTCAAATTTTTGTTTCAGTCTTCTGAGGAGAACGAATCTGAAATCTAGATTCAATTTTTGAATGCTTGTCAGGGGTTGATTGCCAAGAAGATAAATGCAGTAAAAAGTGCCAAATTTCTGCCAAAGTTTAATATTTCGTAATTACAGTACACTAATGCCATGCAAGGTTTCATTAAGCTAGCGTATTTACCATAGTATGTGAGAAAGGTTTGAAAATATTATTCAAAACAGTTTAATATTTAAGTAAATGTTGGCTGGAGTTTCGTCATAAATTTGACGGTATGTATGCATTTTCAAATAAATTTGAGAACAAACAAAAGTTTTCAAATAATTTTATTGTCATAGTTATCTCAAAATTTTAAATCTGTTCTTGACTGTTTTATGATTATGCAAGAAAATATCATTAAAACTAAATACAACCGAAGAAAATAGTATCAAAGTAATTATCATACATTCTGAAAGTAATATTCCACAAAGTAATCATCACATATTTTCAAAGTAATTATTCTATATTCTAAAATTATCATATATATCAAAGTAATTATCACATATTATCAAAGTAATTATCACATATTATCAAAGTAATTATCTCATATTATCAAAGTAATTATCATGTATTCTCAAAGTAATATGACTTGAAGTAATTATCACATATTCTCAAAGTAAT
>JAPMOQ010012693.1:1032012-1060335 GCA_026543055.1 Argiope trifasciata
TTATATATATATATATATATATGTATAGCATCATTATAGCATATATATATAGCATCATTTATCATAAAATTCTTTCTTAAAGCAGTAACATATTTCATACACTTAATAATACCTTAATAGCAATAACTCATTTTTAAGAAGCAACCTCAAATATTTAGTTTTTCAAATATTAATGCAAGCTCAAGAACGGAGAAGAGATAATAAAAGGAAAAGGAGAACAATAGTGAATGTTGTTTAGTATGTAATTTGTCACAGGAGGTGCTCGAATTGTTATTTTGTGCTAGATATAAAAAACAGTATTTTGGAGAAATTATTTTTGCAGAAAAAAATGTGTTATATTATGTCTACTCTTTAAGGTATAATAAACAATAAAAGTTTGAAAATATTCTTTCACCCTGAACGTTCTTTTCCTTTTATATAGCTTATAAAAAATTTAGTATTCTAAAATATTTTTACATAGAATTAATTTCTTCATTCAACAGATAATTATGCGGCAAATAAATCAATAAATTAAATTAAAATATAATTTTTGTTTAGAATGAGAATGAAAATCAGTGTTTTGTGATTCTTTTAATCATTTTACAAAATTCGATTAATTCATTTTCGAAAATGATGGAAAAATAATACACTTTATTTCAATTCGAAAATAAAATTCAAAAAAAATGATTGTTTTAGGTTTCTTCTTCTTCTTACCTGCTTTGCATTTTAGCTGCTTAAAGATGAAAATTACTTTTTTTGAAGATTGTAAAAACTGAAAATAAATAAATGAAATGGAATCGCTCTTAAATATAAAATAAAGTAATAGTTTAATGATTGAAAAAAAATCTGTTGTGTATCTCAAATATTTGAAGATTCTTTTTGCTAAGTAACTAGCCACCTATCTCTGGTATTTTGAGGATAAATTTTTTCTACAGTTGCTTTCCAAACTAAATTGGAGAACTGAACCAAGACGTTTGTTTAGTGTTTTTAATAAATTATTTACTCTCAAATTTTGATATTTCATATATTTAAAAGAAATTTAATTCTTTTTCAAATTTTTTATGTTTCATTTTATTAGAAATCTTTTGCAAAGACTATGGTAGATTATATATTTTTTATTTTATTAAAGTAAACATTGAATTCAACTCATAAATATATCTTTATAAAATACAAAAAAAAATGATTTCCTCTATATTGGAACTTTAAAAAATAGTCACAATTTAGAAAGGAACAAATGACTTCAGAGTAAAAAATGAATATATGTAGCGTTTCGATAACATATTTTTTTTATATTTCAGTACTGTACTCCTTAAATTTTTTTTGATCAAAAATATTTATCAATTCTTGCTTCAATAAATATAATAATTCTGTTCGTCATCAATTATTTAGGTATCTTTTAATTCTATTCCTTGCAATGCCTGTTCATTTTCAAATTCTCTTTTTCGCAACTTCTATGAAGTATTGTAGGTAATTTGATCAGGACAATAGCAGTACTGGTCTATCTACTACCTAATGAAAGCAACAATATTTCGATTTTTTTAAACTACTTTTTTCCTCACTCATGTTCCTATACAATACAGTGCTAACCTCCACTTGATGTACCAACACATTTTTATATGCATCCTTTGTTACTGTAGGTAATTTGAACAAGGTAACAGTTGCACAAGCGTTATCTACAACCAAATTAAAGCAATTATACTTAGTTTTTTAAGCCTCATTCGTATTACTGTACAGTTGCTATTAATCTCCACTTGACGTGCCGACTAAGTGTTGATGTGCAGCTTATATTATAGCAGGTAATTTGAACACGACAACAGCACTAGTTTTATCTATTACTCAATTAAAGCAATCATGTTCCGTCTTTATTTTATTACTTCTTTTTTAGTGTTCAATGGTCCTTCGTGTTAATACAGTGTTAACCTCCATTTAATAATAAACACAGATCGCCATTATTATCAGTGCAGATGTATCAATTACTCACCAAAACTTCATACTTTCATATATTAATAACAAATCAGAGCTGACTGAGAGAAAACATTTATTAATAAAATCAGTATTATTTATTGCATTTATTTTCGAAATATAAAATCATCTATAAGCACATATAAAAACATTTTACAAATTTTTATTAGCATTATAAGAAAAATAAAATTTTTTATCAAACAAAAGGATGACAGAATGAAATCTTAAAAAGCAAGTCAATGTAATAATAGAAGAAAATCAAGCTGTAATTATAAGTACAAGGGTAAACCTTTAATAATATCTATTGCAATTGTAAGTATAAGTTTGATTAAATTTCTAATTAACTTAAAACTGCATATCTACTTCAAAACTCACAATTTTATTTCTTTCTCAAATTATTTTTGAATTCTTAGTGTACACTAAGACAATTTTTAATAACTTTTAAAATTTAATTATTTAACTTGTAAAATGAACAATATTAACTTGGATTTATGGTTCAAGCATGAACTGTTAGAAATTTAAATTAGTCTGTATTTCAATTTAAATAACGCAAAAGGAATTGTATTAACGTGAGTTTATATTTGTTTTACTAACATCAAGAAATGCATGACTGCCACAAACAGTGAACCATTCAAGTTTCAAATTCAGGATTAAAGTTATACGAAATTAATACTCGGGTTTTAACCAATGCCAATGCAGATATCAAATATAATACTACAATACAGTTGCCTCAAATTTACTTACTTATTTCCACAACGATTTTGACGTCCAAACTCTCAGTAATTTTAATTGCCTCAATACCATATTAACCCTTGATGTGAATGAAGGCATTTCTGAACCGCTTCTAAGGAATTCGTTTTTAAGGAATCTTCTAAGAATTCGACGATCTTTTCCTAAGATTTGCCAGAAGCGATTTGGTCTCTAAATTCACGGAAACTCATTACCAGGGTCCCTCAAGTAAGTCCTGGAGTCAAACATAAGCAGAAGATGGTAATTTATTCATGGGTTTCCTGAGTCCCGTATGTCCTTTTATTGCTTTCCAAGGTTACTAAGATCTTCCCTACGAATTCCGGGATTTCGGTCCCTTCTTCCTTTGCCTATTTCTTGTTGAACAAAGATTAGTTGATGGTCGAAGCCGAGTCAAGGGGGCTTTCCACCTATTTAGTTTACCAGTAATATGAAGTGGAAATTTAAAGGTCCTTAATTAAAGGACATGCAATACCCCGATTAGTTTTAGTCTTGCAATTCCCGCCCGTAGTGAAGTTTTAACTCGTTTAGAAAACTGCCTCTTGATTTTGATGAAGTTATTGTTTAAGAGTTTGTCAAGTTTTAAGGGGAAAGTAATCGATTGGTGGATTTATTATTCAAGATAATCCTTGGCAGTTTCTTGATGGAATCAGGAAGTTGACTGATTTAACGAATGAAAGATTTAGTGGAGTTTGAATTAAGTGCCTGAAGGAAGTTTCCAATTAGTTGTAACAAATTTATGCCGGGGATAGGATTGTTTCCGAGTTTGTTCGAAAGAAATTATTTTATAGCTTACTGGGAAAATTTTCAGGAATGCTATCGATTCTTTGAAATATATGTTACATCTCATCATTCTTAAAGAAAATTAGAAGTATATGATCACACAAGACAAAATTGCAATTTGAATATAAAAACAATTAATATAAAAAAGTTTAATTCAATTACTGCTTAGGTCAACAGATAATTGTTTTAGTTACTTTTTGTTGAATAATTGTCAAAAAAATTATTAAGTATCAAAATAATATTGATTTTCGCAAGAATTGAGCTTGACCTTTTCACCTTTATGGAGAAAAAATGTTTAAAGCCGTGCATTTTACAGATTGAGTTACTATCTGTTGATTTCAATTTCCATTACAAACTGCTAAAATTCTATTTAAAATTTTTAAAAATTAATTAAATTTAATCAATGAATTAATATTAAAAACTGTTTTAACAGCAAGTGTCATGCATTACGAATTAAAAAATATATATATTTGAACTTGAATAGAAGAGTAAAAAGTAATTCATGTGCGATTGAAAATTTGAGCAAGACATATCAATGAATATTTATAGGGAGAGGTTGAACTATTAATAGAAATATTGAATAAGATGATTCAAGAGCGATAATTTACTTATTTATTATTAGCTTGTGACTTATGTTGTATTTATTGATCAAACATATTCTAGTATTCGTTTGACAGCACAAACATTAGAGATAAAAGCATTAATAAGCATATTGTGTTTAATGGCACGAGTCGTAAATAAGTTTGCTGAGAATGATAGCTATCTAAACCAAGTGAGCATCTCTTTTTCTTTAAGTATACTCAAAATTTGAAAAACAGTTATAATAAATCATCAATAATTAAAAAAAATGCGTATTTAATTTTCTACACAGAAAAAAGTATCATTGATTACTTTTAGCGTATCATTTTGAGAAGGGGATGTGTATCACAAAACGATTTAATTAAATTCTGAATAAATTAGAACATTTTAATAAAAAATTGAAATAATTAGAATATTTTAATTATAATTTGGATTAATTAGAACATTTTAATTAGAGTTTGAATAAATGAGTAATAATCTAGAATTTTCATAGTTTTTTTATATATATCCCAAGAACCTTGTTGCTGGAAAATGGTATTTTCTGATTTTCAAATATACCAATTAAATTATCCTAGATTACTGAATTTTCAAAAATGATTTAAAAAATATTCTTTGTTTAATTTGTAACAAAAGATTTAATTTCCGTCCTTTCTAACTATTTTTAATGTTTCATTAAATAAATAATTTTGATATCGCCCTATAAAAGATTACTGAAAATTATTTATTGACATTTAATAACATAGATTACTGTTTATTATTTGGCTTGTTAATGTAAGAGATTTCCTGGTATTATAACTTGCAAATCCTTTATTGGTATTATTACTTTCAATTTATCAGTATTATCATTAAAAGTATCAAGTATTATTATTAAAAGTATCAAGTATTATTATTGCTAAGTATCAAATATTATTATTTCTTTCAAATGACTATATACAGTTTGGAGAGAGATCATATTGAGCAATTATTTTTCTTAGGCACCATAATGCCTCGCAATATGTCTCCAAATGGCATATTTTTAAAAAAGAATAGCGTGTATCAATGTTGCACAAAAAAGATGTCATGAAAATAAAGCATAATCAATATTCCCGATAAAGCTGCTGCTCATCAAAAGAAAAGCTACTGGAGATAGGAAATGAAAGGTAAGAAGCAGATAGGAAAGAATAAAGTTTAGAAGAAAGAAATGACATTGCTTTTATACAATACAGTATACTCCTTTCTACTAAACATTTGTTTCAAAAGAACTAACTCTAAAACAAGAATTATGAGAAAGAGTTATAATTTTTTTCAATATTAATGTGGACATCTTTTAATTTTTCAACCAAATTAATGTTTTTATTATTTTCTAACTCTAAAAATACTGTTTAAGTTTTAGTTCAAACCAAAGACAGCGCCACAAAACCTTTCTCTCAAACTCGGAAAATCTAAATATCCGACGAAGCCTTACATGTTCCTAGGCTCCACATAATTGCATGAATTATGGCTTCATGTGAAGTCATCAACTTCCCGAAATGAGTTCGAGTATACGGAAATTCATGTGTGCTCCAGCATTAAATGTCTGCGGTAATCGAAACTCTCTGAGTACTTATGGAAATGTTCGAGTGGCTTATGAGGTAACATAAGGAAGTGAAATTTGGTCGGAGCCTTGAAGAGTACGCCACTGAGCGCAGACACAGATATATTTACTGTAATAAATCAAAGTGATTTTGCGGTTAGAGAGCAAGTTTCAATAGATGAATTTGAGCTCACTTCTGAATTAGGTAATGAATCCCTGAGTTAAACACTTTGGCGTATTATAGTTAATACAAGTAGTTTAAGACTGCGGATTATCAATATGTCATTTTGAATGGAATTCTGCTAAGAAGGATGGTTTAAACACTATATGATTCGAAATTATGGAACAGGGCTTTTTATTTTCTTATAAACAAAAAGAACAAGTATTGTGTTCATCAAATAATTTGATTCCTAGACTTTTTCGTATCTGTAATTTTGAGATCCCTTGAATCAGAAAACCATATTTCTGAATTTTTGTCTGTTTTTGAACAGGATTTTTTTTGAAAAGCACCTTTAAGCTAGACATTTTAAATCTTATAGGCGATTTAAACCACATTTTAAAATTTCCATTGAAATTCAAGCATTGTTTTTGAAGAAATATGTCTCTCCGGCTCTCCGAATACAATTGATTCACAATAACTGCAAAATAAAATTACCTAATTCAATAAATTGAGGTATATAAATTTATCATCTTATAGGCAACAATGTCGAAATTCAAACTAAATCTATCAATAGCGTGCCTTTCTGCAGTTTTTACATTCACTTGCGTATAAAAGCGATAAAACTAAAATGTACTAATTTAAATAAAAGAATTTTGATACGTTAGCTCGTGAATACAGCTGTAGTTCAATGTAAATTTAAGTCTTAAGGGATTTGAAAAAAAAATTCCAAAAT
This sequence comes from Argiope trifasciata, assembly GCA_026543055.1. Lineage (NCBI taxonomy): Eukaryota > Metazoa > Arthropoda > Arachnida > Araneae > Araneidae > Argiope > Argiope trifasciata. The sequence goes on from JAPMOQ010012693.1 coordinate 1,038,508, forward strand.
ACATGCAATCCGAAGCCACCAAAGTGTTGATACCTCAGTCAAGCAACTGTTAAGGATGATATTTATGCTGAAATAAAAATGTTAGATTTGTGAAAAAGATCGATCTTTCCTCATTATTATTCTTCAGTTGCATCTAGTTATTGAAATTACACCATCTGTTTCACGCACACATATTCTCAGATATATATCATTTATCAATCTTATTTTGCATTTTAATTTTAAAATGTCACAACTTCTACTGTAGTCTAAGGTATGCTTGTAGTCATTCTGTGAACTGAATGCATATTTCATACACAAAAAGTGGATACCATTTTCGTGGTACAAAGGGTTAATATTGGCATATTAGATAAAAATAGGAAGCCGTCTGCTGTCCTAAAGTTCTTACGTAGGAATCACGTGTTTTACTGCAACTAACTAATTTGGTATTTGGTAAGTTTCTGGGATGAAGTTGCAGAAAATGTTAATTTGCTATATTGAGGTATCTAATGAATACATTAGGTTTATATTCGAAGATATATCTCCCCAAGTCGAAGCCAATACTCTGTTACTCTATTAAGATTTCCATTTACACAATCGCAGATAGATTATTCATCACTCATATATGAATTATTGTGAGTGATCAGATTGACTTCTGCACACAGAGAATCAATATGCTTTATTCGAGATTTTTATCTTCTCATACTGGCTTTTAATATTTAGTCTTATTACAATTTTTTTTCCTCTAGATGATAACTAAAATATCAATACGAATTTGTATTTTAATTTTTTATTCATGTAAACGTTATTCATAATAGAAGATTTACAAACGTGTGTATTTTCAGAAAACAACTTCATTTGAATTGAATAATTATGAGTATTAAACTGCCATAATTACTCTCACATTAAACCCTGTAAAAGATAATCTAAATGCGCATTGTAATCCAGAAATGGGGGCATATATCAAACTTTAATTACCATACCAACCGGATGAAACATTTTAGATTAGAATAATTACATTTCAACCTAGTATCATGAAGGAGGAATTAATTATTTCTACACCCAACACGTAAAACTTTAAAAGATCTAAAGTTTTAATTTTAATTTAAAAACTTTATTCCTATTTTCCCATTAAAATCCATTCCAAACTATTTCAATTCCTCATCACATTCTTGAAAGCCAGGCAAGCAGACATATCATTTGCATTTCTCCGCTGCTACTTTGACATCTACTTCTGCCCTCGATCCGTCATAATTATTACACTGTCCGTCCAATGTCTGCAGTACTCGAGTCCTGATAGATGACTGCACCTCTAAAGTAGGGCAGTAATCAGAACCTCTAGATTCGTAATTTTCTATCGACAAGAACTTGCTCCATCTCGAGACTCCTTAATTTATGCATACCGTTCGGTACAGAATATCAGTGACAGCTGTTATGAATTTAGTCTTAAAGGTTTCAGATATTAAGTGCTGTAATATATCATTGAGTGCCGCCATTACATCAACACATTATTATCCACGATGAATCATAGATTTAAATATAGCGTGCAATTTTCATTCCGGCTTTCATTAACTAATCATTACGCGTCCATGAAGATAGGTTATGAAAGGGTCTGAATTTTGAGATTTTATTTGTATTTTAATCTTACAGCTGCATGATAATATCAGATATAAGTGGATTTATAATTTTTATTGACAATATTTATGAAACAGAAGTTGATATACTCGAGAAAAATATTCTTCTATCTCAAATATATTTTTCTATTTAGATTCAAATATTATTTGAATTCGATAAATTTTAAAAAACTGCTCAGAACCAACTTCTTTAAAACTTTTAAATGTTACATAGTAATAATAGCAAAAATTTGCATAAACTTTTCTGAAACTAAACATTTATTTAATAATTTTTTAAGTTAATAAAATAAAAAATACCAATGGAGTTGAATTTAAAGTTCATTGAAAATGTTTGTGCATATGCTGGAAATTTAGTCTGCTTATATTGAGTCTGTGATGCTTTGTTAAGGTACATCATAGTTTAAACTGTTAATTTTAACGTAACATGATTCTAAACATCCAATTACTACTACTTTAAAAATAATGAAAGCAACGATTTAATTTTGAAATGGCATATCTGGAGGCAAAGGAGGAAATTAAAACAAAAGAGTGTTAAATAGTGATAAACAAATAGTGTCATTATCAACCCCACTGGTTAAAGAGACAGTGATTTTAAGCCGTTGTTGTTGCGTCTCTTGTTTTTCAATAGCGCCATCTAGGGTCAAGAGCATGGGTTAGCTACTTAGGTGTATCAACTCTTTTTATTGGTTGAGCTTCATTCATATATTGCATTCACTGATTCCCAGCTCGTAATTTAGATCTTCATCAGAGAACGATCACCTCTTAACCAGTACCCCTCAGTGGTATTACTTTCGACGAAAGGGGAATATATGGCTACGACAGATTTATATGTGCGCGAGCCACACACACACACACACATACAAATGTCTTCTTCAGGCGAGATTCGAATTTGCAAAGGAATTGATGCGGAGCCAATGTCCTACAAACCAGGCTACCCCAGCATGAAAAATATTGCAATAGAGTAGTACGAAAAGAGAGATAAAAAGAAAGCATTTTAATTACTTGTTTATTAAATATTTAATTAAAATTTGGACCTTCAAACATTGATAAAATTCTTTATCTTGTTGAAAAAAATTTACTCAAAATTTGGTAAAATTCAATTAAGTAATGTAGAACATGCATGCATAGCCAGAAATAATATTTTTTTTTTAGTTTCAACACTTTGGAAAAAATAATCATTTTTTTTTTGCATCATGGTTAAAAATATTATTTAAAAGTTTTTTTGTATCAATTTTGAACGAAATATAAGATGATCCATTTCGTTACGATCTGTACAGTTATTTAGGCTGTGATTAAATCAAGATAGTTATAAAGATTTTTATCGTTTTTTTAACCGTAAGTTAATGAAACTTCGGTTTTCAACGGGCCCAATAATTTAGTAGACACTCTAGGCTAGGCTAAGAAGATAAAAATCTTCATTAAATCCTACTTTATTAAAACTCATCTTTTGCGATATCCAATCATTCAAGAGATTTAGTAGGCTGCGTTAGGTTCATATAGTTTTTAAAATCTTAATTAAACATTATGTTAAAGAAACCTTCATTATCATATGCATCTACGTTTTCAGTAGATTATCTAGGCAAGACTAGGTAAATAATATAAAAGATTTGATCCTTATTAAACCTACTCTAATAAAACTTACATTTTCAAACACATCAAATCAGTTAACATTAGTAAAAGTAACAAAAAAGGGTCGCAAAATGATGTTTCATATACTTACTACTCGACAAAATGAAACCTAATTCGAAATTTTCCCATAAAATTTAATCTGAGGCTGCATTTTGTTTAAAATCTATACATTTGAGCAAATGTATTTTCTTTTCTTTTTATCATGCTTATAATTCTATATTATAAACTTTTTCAGTTTTTCTAAATTTTACAATAGGATTGAATGAATATTTAAAAAGTATAAACCAATGTAAAATAAGTTACATTCATGGATGATCATAGTTAATGAAGGTTTTATTTTTTAGTTTCTTTCATTTTTTTATAAAACAATATATGGAGTGCTTTTGGGTTATTTTAAGTTACCATAACAAAAAATAGAACTAAGAACTTTATTGGAAATCAGTTTTTTTCTGAAGCTTTATAAAAAGGGATACTAAATATAATTTTAATAGTTCATACATATATTTTTTACATAAATTACATCTTTCCTTTCAGTGCCGAAGTTTAAAATAAATATAGAGTTTAAAACACAGAGAAAATTAAATGGAAATGTGGAATTTTTACTGCAGTTGAATATCTAAAATTTATGCAGTTGAATATAAAAAACTACAGTTGAATATTTAATATAATCTTCCTTGGAGAAATTCTTCAATGTTTGGCGTGACTAGAAGACACGTTGCAAAAAAGAGAGAAAAAAAATGGAGGCTTTCTTTTATGCAGTACAAATGTATGTTAACATGAAATTTTTTTGGTATTTGATAAATTAAAATGCAATGTAACTGAGATGATTTTTTAACACTTTGAGACAAATGATTTTTTTTTTAAATGAATGAAAACTTTACTTACATAAATATTTATTATAAAAAATAAGGGGAAAAACTTTTATTCCGATTATTTAACATAAAATGTTACTCAAAAAGAAAAAAAAAAGAAAAAAAATATATGACATTTCAATCAGTTTTTTTATGAGGTGAACATATAACATCCAACCATATCATGGGTTCAAAATTATTGTGAAATATCAAAGAACATATTTTTCAGAAAACAATTTAATCACTCATAATGAAGAGGTGTGTGCCTTTATGAATGGCAGAAGTTCACTGTACTATTAATTCACAACAGCTCAACGAAACTCAATGAAAATAAATATTTTGCGCTTATTTGCGCATTTACTGTTTCTGAATAACATTTCCAACTGATTAAAAAGTTAAAAGGAAATATTAAACTGTATGACTATGATTAACTTCAGATTTATCTGGAAGATTAAAATATATACTACCATGCATCATAAAAAGCCAAGAAAAATGTGGAAAAGTTTTTAACTCACTTAGACCCAAAGAGTTAAATATTTTTATGTGAGGAAAAGCACACAATCTTTAAACAACGGGTGCTGACACGTACCTCCAAATAGAAAATTACAAAAAAAGAAATGTAATTAAAATTATATTCTAATTTCTACAGAGAAATTCTGTAAAAATTATGTGCCAGTACCGCCATCCACCTATTTACCTTAAATAATTTTACCATTACTTCTAACCCTTATTACTGCTTACCTTTACTCTTTCGTATACATATTTTTGCGAATTTAACATTAGCCGTTGTTTATCTCTTGTAATACGAAAGTGAGAATAAAAGTATTTAAATAGTTTTATTAGTTTTATAATCATACATCTTACAGTAGTTTATTATGTATATCGCTACATGTGGTGATGGAGTTAAAAAAACAATTGCTGCCGAAATTTAGTTCGACTAATAGATATTAACAATAGATAAAAAAGAAAATCATAATACTTCATGTATTTGTTATAATATTACATGTGTTAATTACTGCAATGACATTCTAGCGTGTCTAATTGACTTATAGTCAATGAATATTTATAAATATTTACATAAATTTATCGGTTGTTCTGTTAAATACTTATATTTTTTTTTACTAACCGCCAGCTACTTTATAATTTTAGAATATGCATCAATTTAAATCTGGTGCATTACCTTCACTTATTGCTTTTTATAAAAACTAAAAAAAATAGGTAAAAAATGAAAAAAAAATTGATAATTTGTGCAAAAAATAAAGCTGGTTTTCGTTTATGGAATAAATTCATCTTTAATGCATTCGTTCAAAAACCCTACAAAAAATTTCATAATTGGAAAAATCTCAGAAACATATATCACTCAGCGTTTTTCCCATCCTCCTACGATGCCATTAAATAAAGAAGTATCCAACAAAATAAATCATGAAAAACAAATCATTAAAAAAATCCCGCTAATTACCAAAAATGGAACACGGCATCCTGAAAAATAGAACAACTTCCAAAACCAAATAAATGGTTAAACAGCTTTGATAAATCGCATCCCATAAAAATACACATTCAAATTCAATGTATGAGATTAGATAATCCAATCGATTTAAACCTCAAGAATAAAAAATAATAATAAAAAGGGATTCATTCTTTCCGAATCTCATTACTTTAAATCAAAGTAATGCAAAGGAATCACATATTTTTAAAACGAAAAGTTATAGAACCCGAAAGTTCGCTTGACGTGAACAATGGCCTCTAATAGTGGCCATTTATCATACACGGGTGAATAAGTTTCTGGATTGCAGGAACTCTTCGTAGCTCAGGTCATTAATTGAAAGAGAATTTCTTATTTAAAAATTCTTTTCCCGCCTCGGTATCGGTGGCCATACGTTGTAAACACAATGTAAGACGATAAATTGTTTCATTGCTTTCGTATAAAGTAATTTGATAGAACAATTAGTAAAGTAACAAATTTATTTGTGGCACTGGAAGTAATTAATGTTCCGGATCATGTGGGCCACCGTTTTATTTCGTTTTTTGAAATTAGATTCTCTGTAAAAGGTTTGATTTTAATCTAACTTCTAGTGCATTTTCAAATGACAGAACGATTCGTTGTTTATTTCAATTTCTTTCGAATTAATTGATGGCGATATGTCATACATTATTTCTTGTTGTAATGAAGTAATTTTATTAAATTCATTAAGGGTAGTTTTAATAAGTAAATGCTATTATGATAATTTGAATAAATTATTAGTTAGTTGTTTTAATAAAAATATTTAACATTTAGGGTATCGATATATTATACAATTAAAGAGTAGCAATATATAAAGGTTAAGATCGAAGCGTTATAGAATTGGTTCCATCATTGCTCATTTGTATGAAGGTTCATTCATCCAACATTCTTATACTGGAGTTATAATTGGAGTTATTAATTTTCAATTAATTTTACATGCTAATTAAATCAATGTCCCTGAATTCAAAAGACTGTAAAAATGTATTTCTATTTTAATTTCAATGTTCTATTACTTTCTCTTTTATTATGCACAATGTCACGTTCAGGCATTCAGTATTCTTGTAGTGAAAGCTCTGTCAAAATGTCTTGCTTTAATATTTAAAAATATTCTTTCAACCTTTCTTTTATTTTTAATAAAGTCCATCAATTTCAAACCAAATAGGAGCCATAGAAGTCAGAGAAAAATGGTATTGTGAGAAGATGCTGCTATTGTTTCTAATGGCTCTTGCCATGGACAAGCTCGCGGAAGAAGGTAGCGATTTAAGCCAAGGATGCTTCGCTTGGTTTTTAGTAGATCCAACTAGGGCCAAGAGTGTGTATTAGCTACTCATGCATCACATTCGCTTGCACAGCCCCTTTTAACTTCGGGGGCATTCACACATCTCACAGATTGAACAGTTGAAGAACAACCATCCCCGAACCAGAACATGTCCAAATCAAGGGGAAGACCATTAAGACAGGACGCCGACGTGATACGACGTTAAAATGGCAAACAATATATAATAAAATTATAAGATGGCAGACAATACTCAAATAATGCAAGCTCAATATGCATCACTGACATAAACTGAAACTGCGTTATTTTTTCAAATTTTACCGCATATTTATCTTACTATTAAGTTATCTGGATATTCTCAACACGTCCACACAGAGCAAAAATGCTTATTCAGGCCACCTCTTATTGAATGGTGTAAATTTATTTTTTTTAAATATCATATTTATCTTCTTTGGTAGCTGGCATACATAAAGTGTTGTTTGCATGTAATTTCAATCAAAATGATTCATGTGATTTCATTTTTTTAAAGCTTCCAATTCCGAATTCGATCTACAATGATTCTTTTTACCATCAATCTATTATAGATATCCAAGAATTGTTATTTTTAGTGTGTTTACAGTTTTTTCGCTCTTTTTTAAAGCATATTAACATTTTATATGAAACCTAATAACATCATAATAAAATAATTTTAAAAAACTTGAATTATTCTATGAAATATTTTGAAACTTCATTTTGTGATGAAAAAGTGCAAGTTATCAAAATTATTTTTCTTGGCGTTTATTAAAACTAAATCACGAGATTAAATACTCAATGAAATATTGAAAACGCTTTTATTTTTTCCAGTAATGAAAATTATTACTAAAAATCATATAAAACGTTTTCCAAAATTGTTGAAAACGATGAAAATACCATGGTGATTAAATTAATAGTAATAGAAAAAAGACATTCAAGTTTAAGTTATGTTATGACCAATTAGAGACGGAAACTCTTTGAGGAGGTACTGCGAAGAAGTCCAAGTTTCTAGCTTATATTTTAATTAAAAAAAACATCACTTATTTGTGCACTTTGCAACAAGCGAAAGTATTATCTGTCAAATTTGGAAGATTTCGTTTTTTTTTTCTCCGTAATAAAGATTTTAGTTGTAACGTAGGTGACCTATGTTACTTCTAGGTAAATGTAGTTTACCAAATATATTCCTTCACAATTGGGTATCATACAATTATTTGCAATTATATATTAAAATAAGTTGAAAAAATCTATTATATCAAAGGCCCCATCTTTGGTGGTTTTAAAGTAAGTACAATACTATCTCACCACGTTTCCATAAGGAAGCGTATTTTATTTCATTTTATTAAAAAAAACATTAAAATAATTTAAAATTATGGCTTGGCAAATTTTTGTTGTTGTACAACTTTATTCAAACAAGAGGAAAACATTTGTTTGAATTATTGGGTTGGAGGGAAAGTTCTGTCGTATTTTAAATAGGCAGGTGATTTTTCTTGTAAATAAAAAAAAAACATCTGCCTAGTGAGTCAATCGGATTTTTTTTTTTGTTTTTTTAGCTGCTATATAATATAAAAGGTGCTCTTTTTTACCGTTCATCATTTACTTGTAATATTTAAAGGGAAAAACATGTCGGTAGATAAAGTGCATTTATGACATTGCATTTTATATGAATTCCAAAAAGGAAGCAACGCATCTGTTGCATGTAAAAATTTATGTGCGGTATTTGGAAAAGCTATTGTAAATGTTCGTACTTGCCAAAGACGGTTTAGCAAATTTCGTTCCGGGGACTTGAGCCTCAAAGAAAGTGCTCGATCTGGACGACCATCCAAGATCAATAATGATGTTTTGCGATCCATGTTGGAAAATAATCCACGTTTAACAAGTCGAGAAATTGCAGAAGAGTTTGGCATTCATCGTACAACTGTTGGAGATCACATTAAATCTCTTGGGTTTGTGTTAAAGCAAAGTGTTTGGGTTCCACATGAATTAACGGAAAAGAATTTGTCTGATCGTGTAAGAATATGTTCATCACATCTGATTTGACACAATGTGGAGCCGTTTTTGGACAGGCTGGTTACTGGAGATGAAAAATGGATTCTTTACGAGAATATTAAAAGAAAAAAATCTTACTGCAAACCAGGAACATCATCAGCAACAGTTCCAAAACCAAGTATCCATCAACGAAAAGTACTGCTTTGTTTGTGGTGGGACAGGAAAGGTCCAGTGTATTACGAGTTGCTGAAACAGGGAAAAAACATCACCGCGGATCTGTACTGCAATCAGCTGGATAAATTGAATGCAGCTATCAAAGAAAAAAGGCCAGCATTAGCGTCCAGAAAAGGAATAGTGTTCCACCACGATAATGCTCGCCCGCATACTGCAATGGTGACATACAAAAGCTGAATGCGTTAGGATGGGAAATCCTTAGTCACCCCCCGTATTCACCTGACATTGCACCCTCTGATTATTACCTGTTCAGATCTCTTCAAAATTATCTAACGGGAAAAAAAATTCAAGTCTTTTGAAAGTGTTTCTAAAGCAGTTGCTGACTATTTTAACTCCAAGGATGAGAACTTCTACAAAACAGGAATTTACAGGTTACCTGGAAGATGGAAACAGGTTGTAACAAATAACGGAGCATATATAATTGATTAATATTTAACTAATATTTTTATAAATGGATTCAAACATTTTCTTTAAAATACGACAGAACTTTCCCTCCAACCCAATAGATTCTTTAAATGAATGTGATTGTTAACTGAGGAATTGTCCCAAATGTTATGTACAAGCAAGAAGTTCTTTGCTAAACGAGGCTGTAAAATACATAAGTAGGAATAATGAATGTCATACAAAAGAAATTTAATTGAATTAAATGCAATCAATTATCCGAGCATCTATTTCCAAAATGCAGCTAAATAAGTAAGAGTCACGAATATTATGTAAAAGATATTTAATTGAATTAACCGCATCCACCACTGTTTGTCAAAGACGGCTGGTTATGTAACTTAATGGAATTTAAAGATATGATCTGAGACTATGAGCAGTATAATTTGTATATACAATTTCCGAATTTTTGTATGAAATATTTTGAAACGGAAAAGAAATATAAAAAAAACTTGAATATGAAACACGTTTTATAATCTATAATATTATGAAATTATAATGTTAAGACTTCGTTTGAGCAGAATGCAATATTTATGCTTGTTTAGTTGGTAATTTATTTGAATTGTAAAATAAATTTGAATTTTTACAAAGAAATATTTTATTTTGGTGCGAACTGTGATTCATAAATAAGATGCTGCTTGTGCAATTATAAATTTATACATTTATTAATTTTTATGAATTATAATAACAGTTAATTCAATGCGCTAAATGCTTCATAAAACATTTTTAATTAATCTCTTTATAGAAGTACCAATATTCCTAATAATATAGTTTTTATTAATGGTTGATTTTAAATAACAGTATAAATTTATGAATATAATTTCATAAATGCAATCAAAACAATTAAAGAGATAAAGAAATATTTTATAATCTATTATTATAACATTAAAACATAAAATCTGCCTTTTGTTAATATTTAATTTATAATTTCTTTTTTAAATATTTTGAAATCTTGAAATGACGTTTTAATTCAAATTCGAAAATGAGGTTGGTAAGACTTATATGAAAAAGAATATTTAATAAGTTAACCGATTCATTGTTGTCTAAAGTTTAAAAACACACTTTGACACTGCAAATGTATAATCGCCAATAGAAATTGAAAACTCCAGTATACAAGGAGACAAGGTCAATACTTGCTATAAAATTCCACAAATTAAATTATGAAGCAAATTTTATTTAAAAAATAGTCTCGAAATGAATAAAACATTATTTTTCATTACAGTTTTACTCAATGCCATTATAGTCAAAGAAATAATCAACTCAATCATAGTGAGGTTAATTCCTCTGATGAAAATTGGAGAGTTCTTTTAAGTAAGAATTTGCTTTATGAAAAAACTTTCATAGAAAACTTTCATCAGAATGTACGACTTCAGTATAATTTTAGGACAAATAAAATATTTAAAAAAATATTTGGTATGTTTTTTTTTTATACAGAAAAGATTAAGGATTAAATAAACGCGACCGAATACACTTGCATTTTTCATTTTTAAACTTATCTGGTCACAATGCTAAAAAACTCTTTTTTATTTAATTTTTTTAAATTGATTCATGTTTTTATTTTTAGAAATTGCTCTTTATGTTAGCTCTTATGAATTCAATGTATATGTTTCTTTTCTTTTGTTTTGATCTTTTTTGCTTTTTCGAACTTGTTAGATCTTTGCGTATCTTTGAGCAGAAAAAGAGAAAATTCAGAAATTAAATTGATAGAATTAGTTATACGTTAAAGAGTTTTAATATACAGTTTTATTAAACATAGGTCACCACCTTTAGGGACTGATTGTTTCAGAGGGATTGATGATTGCTAAGGTTTTAATATTACATGTTTTTAAAAAAATAGTTTTAAACTTCAAACTTATGATTTATATACTTTAGAAGCTTAACATTGTTACATTCATTGTGCAGTTCATTTCACACATTTTCTGTCTAGATTTGTATATATCTATTTGTACATATGCATTTCTGCAAATACATATATTTGTACATATGCATTTCTGCAAATACATATATTTGTACATATGCATTTCTGCAAAAGCATATATTTGTACACATGCATTTCTGCAAATGTATATATTTGTACACATGCATTTCTGCAAATACATATATTTGTATATCACACTTAAAGGCAGCAATTTTTAAAAGCGAAAAGAATTTATAAATGCTATTGATTGAATCTGACGCTAAATTTTAATTTTTGATACAAAAAGGAAAATATAATGTTGAAAATAAATTTTATACCCATAGAGGACCAAGAAATATTTAATATGGGAAAAAACTGAGTTTTTATGGCTTAATTAGTAGCAATGGAAAAATAAATAATGACAAAACACAGCAGCAGCATTGAAAACGCCTTAATTTTCACATTAAAAGTAAAATATTTCTTGGAAATGATTTTCTTATATGTATTTAGAAAATATTACTCATAATATTTGGTATCACTAATTTTTTAAATAATTTGTTGAATATACCAAAATTCTTTTGCTCGGCATTATTTTAAAAATATCCTCAGAGAGAAAGCTTAGTGTCGACTAATTATAATTAATTTAAGCTACAAGTAATATTTAAGAAAGAAAATCGCTTCTCACTACGCAATCTGAACTTCCAAGATATATATGTAATAACTTTGGTAGTCAAATGAAAAGACCTTCCCATACTTATAAGTTTTAAAGCTTAAATATTTTATTTAAAAATTACATAATGATATTTTATAAAGTTAACCAAATTTTGATAGCACGCAAAAGAATTCAAATGCATTTTTAAAAAAAATCGTCATTAAATATTCTTCACCATCGAATTAAAGCATGAAATTTAATGAAAATTCTTTGAATCAAATAATAGGAACTATTTTTTAAATTACTTAATTCTCAATTCTAATTACATTTCATGAAACTCTAAAATTGAATATCCAAATGCCTCAAATTTTTTGGAGAACAATATAATCGCATAGCAGCGAAGTTAATTTCGAATTTTATAAATTTTACTACAAACAAAGAAGGAAATATTTCACATTAGAAGGAAATACTTTACAAATTTATGCCCACTTAATTTTTAGAATTTTATATTTCATTAACTTTTATAAATTCTAAAAACTTTTAACTTATTTAAAATGTCAATACATTATTTTACTCTAATAAAATACAATTGTTTTTAAATTTGAATATTCAGAAGTGCGTCAAATAAGATTAGTATTTATGAGGAATTTCAAGTGAATATTTTATCCAATAGTTTTATAAGGTATATTTAAGAGAAGCAGCTTCATAAAAGCATGAAATTTAAGGAAAAGTCTTTAAAGTAATATTTTCAAATATGCATGATGAAAAGCGGAAATTATTATTCAAAGGCATTTAATGAATAAATAAACATCATATTAGATTAAATATATAAATGCAGGCTACAACAAACATCCCTATGACATTAATTTGAATTACTTATTAAAGCCATTGAGCTGGAATGAAAATCTCCTTTTAATTCAATTATGGTAAGTTACTGATGGATATGAAACTCTTAATAAAGCAGCTTTTATTCTATTTTATAAAGTTTTAATATGGTTTCTCGCTGGCGCTATGCTTTAAATTATTCAAACTACATGTTTATTAATATTTAAATTTCTGCAATTAAAAATCTTGAATAATGTTTAAGACGAAGTATAATTTCATAGATGAAAAGCTTATGAGAGCATGGACGATGTTAGTCTAATTTTCTCCATTTAATTAATTTTTAACTAGTTAAATTAATTTTTATAGCTAATTTGGATTAGAAAAACATTATATAAGTTTAGAATTAATTAAAAGAGATTATTTTATGTTTTAAATTTAAACATCATTTCAAGAGCATTAAATTATTTTAAATGTATTTCATTTCTACTACGTATACTTTAAGTATATGAGCATATTAATAACATATTCATTAAATCCCATTTAATTTTTTATGGGTTTCGTTAAAAATGCTTCGAATTTTATTAAAATGTAAACATTATCTAAATTAGTTAGTAATGTACATGGCTTAGAATATTACTTATGTAGAATAAAGATTTTGTGCACGGACATTATGTTAACGCTATTCGCTTAAAAATTTAAAAAAGAAACTTCTATCTCTTAATAATTTATTAGATCTGATTGAGTTACGTTTTATGAATTTTAAGACAGCTGAATTCTGAATTCTGTTTAAAAGCTTTGGTGTCTTTTATCTGACAATTTGGAGTTTCTAGAGTCCATTGCATATAGTGTCTTAAGTTTCAGATTGGGTGATTCCAAGTTCGAAACACAATATCATTAAAAGATTTTACATGCATAAATGCTTGAAGATTAACATGTCTAGTCTCAATCCTTATTTTAATGTATTAATATTTCATATAATTTCTTTAGAATGATTGGACAGTCTCTGTAATTTTATTCGTTAACGTTTCACTCATTAAAGGAAATGCAACCTTAATATTTCCTGCTATAATTATATATATGAAAATTTAAATTGTTGACAAATTTATTCAAATGTGAACAAATCCCAAGAAATATTAATAAATTTTATAATGTCATCAATAATATTATTGACATCGTATAATAAGGAAAATTCATATTTAATATCGGTTTTCTAATGCTGTTCGGCTTTAACAGACTAACGAAAAAAAATTCGATTTTCTTCCAAATTTTTTTTCAATTTATATGTTCATATAGCCAAGAAGTGACGCATAGATATATATTATGGCCCTAGACTGTGCGCCTTATGATGTCTACGTACAATTAAAAAGTTGATAAAATTTCCCACTTCAACTAATTTTTGATATTATCTGATGTTCAGAATTTATTTTATTTTTTTAATTTTAAATATGTAGGTAATTCTTGAGTTTTTCGTGATGATTCATATATCTATGTAAAATCTACATTTATATATCAATGTTAAGTTAAATTAAGTTTTAGTGTTATTCATCTAAATATTTGTATTGATAAATATTGTAATAACCGTGTGAACATCAAAACAAACACAGGCGCATTTATTATACCACATAAAGTGTTAATGGTACCCTAATATTTTATAATTAAAAAAATTAATATGAAATTAGGCAGATAAAAATTTTATTCGTCGTGCCTCCTACTCTCTTTCAGTAAAATAAACTTTCTCTGAAAATCGGTTTACAAAAATTGCTCCTTAAATTTATTAGAACTGAAGAACTCTTAGTAGCTATTTAACGAAATTATGGCGGACGCTCAAAAAGCATGATTATCACTGAAAATTCTCAACCCTTTTCATTCGGTATTCTTAATGTTGAATATTCGAGATGGAAATACTGCTTATAAGAAATGTTCTAGATATGTTTGAGGATCAACGAGATTTTCTAAGAGCACTCAAAGGATGTTTGACAATACGTTTCCTTGATAGCCATTAGCTTAATATTCTTCTCAATATCAACCACATAAGAAAACGACTTTCCTTTACAGTTTTATAAAAACAGATGGGATTTTTCTTTATATTTGACAGAGAAATTCATTTGTTCCAATAATACTACCTGATCATGAATCTTACAAATGAGAAGAAATTGTCATGTAGATTAATTTAACTTGCACAATTTTTTATTAAAATCAAGCTTTTATATTTAAAATATTTTTTTATTTATATTCAAAATTTTATTTTTTTATTCCATTGAATTCGTAAGTTACTCTGATTGAGGTTTTTTTTCATTCCTTCAAGTTATAGAGAAATAAAAACAACTCTATTTGAAAGATATTCTACATACTAATGTTTATTATGACTAAAGATTCAAAGAATCATTAAGTAATAATTGATTGTTTATTGAATTCTTATTTATTTGAATACAAATATCAGCCAGTTAATTGTTGACTTTTATCTTGAAGTAATACAGAACTGAACACAAATCTACATGTGCTTGTTGATAAAAAGCCATAAAAAAACTTAACCAAACTCTGCATGTCCTTGTTGAAAAAAAAAGCTATGAAAAAGGATAACTTTATTAACGTTGAGAGAAAATTTATTGCCGGGACATCATTCTCATTCGAAATTTGGTCACGGCGCCACAAAAGCAAAGGCTATAAAAGATTTTCCATCCCCGCCACTGCCCTCTATTCCCGCTATCTGCTTTATTCTAAGAGGGGTGGAGAGATGCTCAGGGTCACGTGACCGAGGAGTCTTGGAACTTTCGTGCCGAAACTTGTAACAACTGAACTGACTGTCCGTGAATTCAGCCATCGATAAATCGTGATGAGAATCGATTTGTTGGATTCTTTGCTGCGGTTAGTTGAGAGATAATCGAGATAACTCTTCAACCTCATGTAAAACTTCAGCATGTCACAAATAACGCTGGGTTGCGTGAGGGGCTTTGTTGCCACGCTGGGACTGTGAAAAATGATGGGACGCTCTACAAAAGAACGTTTTCTTATTTTATTTATCGGTTAGGAACGAAGGTAGAATGAATGCTAGTAGGTAGGATGGGTGACATATTTTTGTTACCATTATGGTGGAATAATTCGCATAAAATTTCATCAACGATCCCACAAAATCACAGTTTGTTACCATAAGAATTAAAATCCACTACAATTAAAGATGAACATATGTTTGTGTTGGAGCTCTTCATGATAAATTGTTTAAAGCAAGGCTACCAAATTTGGTGCACATATACACTGGGCGATACAAAGGTGCACCTTAAAGCAATTTTTAATAGTTTAATTGAATATTTGATTAATTAAGAGTTCGTTGAATATTGAAGTTTTTCAGCAATAACTTCGGAGAATAAGAAGGCTGTTCAGATGAAAAGGTGCGGAGCAACGATATTCAGAGTATAAATGAATACTACTTCGGAGTATATATGAACCATAGACATGAACACAACGATTCCATTGGCCTGACTTCTATTAGCATCCCTTAAAATGACTGTAAAATCTTTTCTTTATTTAGTGATTGGCAAAGCAAGGATGCGATATCACAGAATCCTACCAGTATATAATACTAAAATCAATTCATTGGCGAAAAAGTTTTTTACAAACATTTTTTTTCTTATTATACATTACTTCGAGGAATTTTAGTGGCAATGAGGACTTATTTCATAGTATCAAGCAAATATCGGTAAATGCTTATATTTTTTTCAACTTTTATTGTGGTAAACAATTATATTATTGTAAAAAATAAAATTCTTACAAACATAATCTATATCCAAATGTATTCAATTACTAGCTTTCATTATTTTTTTTATTTAGTACCATATATACTACAAATCATTTTGTTAACTCTTAACTGGGGAGTAGGGTATGTCAGACAGCTGAAGATGGACTTTCGGTCACCCCTATTCTTTTTTTAGCCCAATCGAATGGCTTGGCCTTGTAGCTATGGTTTTGGGATCTTCACTACTAGTTCACTTTTACAGCTAGTATCAGCAGATGGGTTTTTTAAATATTTCGATTATTCCTCAGCACGATGCTAAACGACAGCACCACACTTTTAGTGTTTCAGCATTAAAAAGGGCTTAGCAGATGTCCTTAAACCTTATTTCTAGAAATATTAACCAATCTACTGATTTTTGTTGAAGCAGAATATAAACATTAATATCACGTCCTGATTTTAAAAGGAAGCAGGAAATGGTTTTAATGATGAGGATAATTATACAGAAATTTTTTCCAATGGAGGTCCACATTCGACTGATTCGGATGAGTATGTTCAAATATAATTATTTTTTGTAGAGATAATGTAAGATTTGAAAAGTTCTAAATTATATTAATATATCAAGAATAACATATACAGAATTTATGTGGCTTATTTTTATGCTTGCACTTAACCTGTATGTTTAAAATGTCTTCCATAACCAACGATGCCAATAATAAAGGGATACATTTTACCAAATTGTCAGTTTCTTTTTATTTTTCATATAATTTGTCCTTATAAATTTTCTATACACCTTTGTATGTTGGAAAAATAAATATGATTAAAAAATATAAAGTAATGTGGTTTTTCAAGAATATTATTTGTTTTACAACATATAATTTGAGAAGAAAATACATTAACTAATGCAATTACTTTAATCATTGATAATATATTTTGAAAATGTTTTTAACATATTTATATATCAAGAAAAATGTCTGCAAAACCTATTGACGGATTTTCATTCCAATAATTTTATTAGAAAAATTTAATTTAAGTGTAAATGATATTCGATCTCTTAGATCGTACCCTCCCAGTGAAGTCCTACATTTTTATTTTCCCAGTTAAAAGCTGATTTGTTTCAAGCTACAAGAGATTGCGTTGCAAAATCTCGAAATCTATCGTCTGTTGATATACATTTCAAGTCTTAATGTAACAATTGTACCTTCAATTATTTATTTATTTCCCTTTCTATATCAGAAGTAATTACTTATAAATAAAAACAAATTTAAATATTGTTTTCACATTGAGGAGAATTTAAAATGACAAAAAAAACATCAAAAATACTATTTCGATAATTACAGTAACTCCTCTTCTGATAATTACTTTTCTTTCGATAAATTATGCGGTGAAAAACAAAATGATAATATTAAAAAATGATAATACATTTATTTTTTATTTAAATAAATAAGTGCTTAAAATCACCATTTGAATTTTTTTTATTTAACATAGTCTTACGTTTAATGTAATTAGATATAAAATGAGGATTTATAATTTTATGCACACTTATAAAAAACTTTTTCGTTTTAAATTATATATGAAGAAAATTCCTTCCATTGATGAATATCTATCAGATAATATTTAAAACATTTACAGCTTTTTGTTAATAATTATTATTACCCAAGAGAAAATATGTATTTTCATAATAATATCAGTAATAATTATTTTCTAACTAAATAGATTATAACTAATGCTAATTATTTTTAACTTTTATAGTTGCTTTACTTTAGTAACTTTTATAGATAGTTGCTTATCTGTTAATTTTTGAAATAAACGCTTTCTATTTTAATTTTATTAAAATCGAGTCGCTTTCAAAGAAGGTATTTTTATTACTATCTTAGTTATTAAAATCATAATTCAGTGATTTTAATCATTTTCTATTTATAATTTAACAAAATATATTTATTATATTTTTCACACTTCTAATTTTATGCGAAATTATCTAGAAATAAGAAAATTTTTGAAAAAGAAATAATTCAATTGTTTCATTATTACATGGATACCAGTAAAATTCAATCTTTAAATCCATGAAGACAATATTTTTTGTAATATCTTTTCTAATATTAGCTTGAAATAAAACTATATATATTAAAAGAATTCAAAAAATCTTCTTAATATGTTTGGAAATAGCTTCTCCAATGGTGCTACTTTCCATACACACGTGTAAAATAGTTATAAAAGCAATAAATGAAAATTGAATCCACCTTCCAAAAATATCAGTAATTATAACGTATAATAGCTTTTAGAATTTAAGATCATTGCTTTGAGAAAGTCATATTTGTTTTCAAAATTATGTCTGATTTTATTAAATTAGATTTACAAAAAAAAAAAAAAAAATATTTCAATAATTTAATTAAAAATGAAAGCCCAAATATTTCATAAAGTGTCTTTCGTATTTGAAAATAATCTCAATTCGGATTACTGATTAAATGAATAAATTATTTTGAAAATGAAAGTGTAATAAGGATAAAAATAAGCACCAAAAATGTTCCGTCTATAGAATATTATTATTTTTAAACATAAATTTTTTTGATATGATTATGAAGCCTAAATTATCGTTTGACTTTTATCATGTGAAAACATGATATGGTTTTGGTTTGAGGTTTCTGAAGCCTCATAATGCGTAGGCAACAAAATGGAATGTTATCGATTTTTAAGAAATGTTTCATTACTCTTACTACTTTTTGTAACAATATTTATTTATCATTTAAAAATGATTGTTGAGATAATGTGGCAAATTATACTCAAAACTGATTAATTAAACTCTTTTAATTAAGAATGTACCAGCAAAATTATATTCATAAAAACGAATAGCAAACCGTTTTTTGGAAATGTAACGCTCTGACTGGCCGAATACGTAATATTTTTCTATAAATACCATTAGGCTCAAAAATTCAATTTCAAATTATTGTGAATAATTTATTATAAGTTTCTTAATAATTTTTTTTAAGAAAGAACTTATAAATCATGCATTGCACCACACTATACAATTCAATTTGTGAAACGCTAAAATGTAATTAAAATCTATTTTTAACTTTAGAATTGAAAATAAAATTTTATTTTTGAATAAAAAAGCGTTTTTATTTTCTACGATTGTATCTCTTGATTTAAAAAATTGCACTTTAGCAAGAAAGTGTATTTTGAAACATATATATATAAATGGTATTATGAAATTTCAAAATATGATGGCTAAATGTTTTTGAAATGCTTCCAGGTTTTATTTTAGGATATGCATTAAAGGTTAAATTTCTCTTTTGGATATGTATTAGACACTGCGATACATATATACTTAATAATTTGTATGCATTGGACATGCATCACAATATTATTGTTTTATATCATAAAACTAGGAAATTATTTATAATGCCATCTATTTTTGTTAATTTTTTTATGATTTCATTGGATATGATTAAATACAACCCTCGTACATCGTTACTGCATATGTTGTTTCAAATTCAATATTACAAACACGGAATAAGTCTATAAAAGAAAAATATCGATTGTTATAGACAATATGTGTGTTGGAGCACCACCATTTTATCAATAGCTGCCAAATTTGGTACAAATATTTTTGAAGGAGAAACCTACAAATCTTGGAGCTTGTAAAATTACTACAAATGGCTAATTAGGCGAGTTACTATTCTAGGATTACATTGTGTTTATTACTGTGCGAGTCATAATAAGTCCAGAAAGTGAATTGAAGATCGAGCTCATGGTGAATCTTTGGCAGCAAAGCTATTCTGGGTCCCTCCTCAGAGTTTAATTAACAGCTTTTATAGGAGTTTTAAATTCACCAGTTTTTTACATTGACCGCAATTTCTGATTTATATTCATTAGCATTTTAAGAGCAAACCTTAATCTCTATAGAAAAATCTTAGTAAAAGAATTAATCTAAATTCTAATGCATTTCTCAGATAACTTCCAACTTTCAATAAATAACTTTCTTAACCATTATTAAGCAAAAATAAATTTTGTAACCATTTTATAACTTATCAGATCTAAATATTCAATAAATATTAAATTTTGGCAACTCTTAAAAATATTATCCATTTATTTTATTGATTTTTTTAGCTGAAATTTTAAAGAAATCATTTTAACAAACATTTAAAAAAAAAACGATTCTTTTAATGTTAATGTCTAAAAAATAAGAATCCTTTTTCACATTGCAGGAGGAATAAGAAAGGGGAATTATAGGCACAGTGAACTTTAAAAAAATCAAAAAGAACAAACATTGCAAATTTTATTAATCTTTTCATGAGCAATATATATATGTTCAATTGAAATTGTGATATAAAAACCATTGTTTGATAAAATAAATATTTGAGGAGTTACGAAGAATAAAAGTACAACGTAGTTATAATTAAACTTCCCCTATGAACAGGATCCTACAACGCAAACGTGTGAAAGGATTACCACGATATTTGGTACACAGACTACACCCGAGACAAGCTCACGGAATTTTGGGAAAATACATCTAGTTCTTAAATGTCCACAATGGACGCCTATTCCAGAAAAGCATTTATTTTAACACAATAAATGACCAAAGTTGAATACACAAGCAATATTAACATTTATTGGAGAGTTTCTGATAATCTTGTCACTGAACCATATAAAGTTAAGGAACAAGCAAGAGTTCGCTGTTCAGACAGACCAGATTAGGTGAAATTACACAAAATGTGCAGTTATTAATCATGTCCAGGATGATGTTGGGAATGATGATGAAGATCCATGTGACCACCCTCATTCATCTGCAAAATTTCGAACCGATAGACAGTGTGTTCAACAACAGATCGTAACTGAACAGTTGTGATTCTTCGCACATGAAGTGTTATGGAGTTCTTTAATTTATTGAATGTTGCAACATTGTAAATTACTTACTATTAATTAATTAATTAATAGTATAAGATACCGTCACCATTACAGCCGGAAAAAGCGACATACAACATGTCAACGAAAGCAAATATTTCTTATCCTCACCGGTATTCATAAAGCTTCCTCTTCTTAGTAAACTTGCAAATGACATTTTTTCTTAGAATTGAAAGATTTTCCCGGTTTATATTTGATTACTCGTAATTCTTTTTCTGGATTTTTAATATTGTTTTTGTAATCCGTTTTGGACGTTTATTGTGCTTCATTTAATGTTGTTTTTCCAAA
>JAPMOQ010012693.1:1075022-1097897 GCA_026543055.1 Argiope trifasciata
TGTAATAGAAGAAATAAAACCAGTAATAAAGATTCAGGATGATTCAAAATAATATCAGCAGTTACAAAATATTATAAATACCATGTAACGAAGTGTTAAGAAGCAAAATTATGAACAAAATACTGAAAGAAATTAATAGTTTGGAAAGTGTAAATGATAATTACATTACTTCGCATGATTCCCTCCATCCGTTTGATACGCATTCCATAACAGTTAAAATCGTATCTCAACCATTCAGATACATTCAATGTGCCCATGCACTTAAAATTAATGTGTGAAAAATTTTATATGAAATCGACACTCTATGATATTGCAAACACATTTCAGCAATGAAAGTTAATTCTTTGTCACACCATGTGCCATAGCTTCTACATATGAACCTCCGTTATGAAGCATGAAACATTCGCGACGGAAGATGCAGTAGTGATTGTGGATTTTTTAAATTAGTCTAAGAAAGTTCGAATTATTCATGGGGGGGGTCATTCGTTATGTAGGGTTTGGCTACATGATATGATTAATTTTTGCACACCAATAATCGGTAAACAGTAAAGTTTTATAAGTTTTTTAATTAATAAATTACAGCAAAAAAAATTAGAGTCACCGCAGCAACATTAGTTCCAGTTTCTTCCATTATCAATGGGCGCGATCTAATCGTTCAAACGTCAGACCAAGTATAATTAGATCCTAGATTAGATACTTATACTATATATTTTTTGTCTCTGCAATTAGTGAATGATTTCACTTGAACATTGAATAAAGTAGTTGATATAGAATTGAACGTATCTTGTAAGGCTGTCTCCAATGAAATTATTTTAGAACTGTTTTAACGCCTGCTTATCGATCAATGTCGTATACACTGGGGGTGTTCTTTTAAATTGATCATATATTAATGAAATGATGAATGCAAAGTATCTACTCATCTGACCAAAGAAGTCACATAAAGCAATATTTTCGTCCACAAAAAATTTTATCATTTTTATTCAAATCCTTCTGCTATATTTATCTAATGTATTCTTTCTGCTTCTATTTATAAAAAAAAGCTACAACTACTTGTAACTAGTGAAATAGTTTATAATTGTAGTTTGTATCATCGTTCAAAGCGCAATTTTATATGTTATTTGCATATTATATTTTTTGCAATGGTGTATGTGAATACAAATCACATTATATGAGTATATATCTGTTTCTCGAATTATAATAATTCTGTCGACAAACAGTACAATAGCAATAATAATTGACGCAATCATTCGAAATATTCAAATAAATGAACCCCGAACTATTTTTTATCAAGAGATAAGACTCATGGGGTACAGAATAACCCTATTCGCAGAAGAACATTAGTCCTAGGAAAAAAATGTCTGAAATCAATAATCCTATCAGTGTCTTCCCATTTGATGCTTTCAATTGGCAGGTTTAATATTATTTTTGTTTTCCTTCCTTTTTTTCCTCATGCGATAACAGTTTCTTGATATCCATATTGTAAAAGGGCGATTGAGTCATCCCACCCAATTGTTATTGCCAAGAATGTTAACTTTAAGCATTTTTTTTAAAACTTTAAGCATAATTTTAAGGTTTGTGTTTTAGTTTATTATCATTTGATTATTTTTCATTTGTTTAGTAAATAAAGACAAGGGAAACATAAATTGACGATTTATGAAAATATAATAAATAATTCGATTAGATGATATAAATATATTACTTTTGATGAAAAATAAGGAAATTTTCAAAGGATGACTTTTTTTTTTCATCGGTACATACCCGAAATATAGAAATACAACAAAAGATAGTATCAAATAATTTTACATAATGAATTCCGAAACATTTCATAGTTATGTGGAGATGTATGCTGAATAGCCATCAAATGTACTTCTAATATGATAAAAAAATTCTCAATTTCAAACGGCAAAACGTTTGTGAACTGTGTGTTTGCTTATTTGTATTAGTCTGATATCTGTCAATTGATATTTGACGTATGACTTTTCCTCTACAGGAATATGCGAGGATGAACAACATAGAAAAAAATTTACTAGGATAAACAACATAGAACCATATATACAATGATAAACAACATAGAACAAAATTTACAAGGATGAACAACATAAATCAAAATATACAAGGATGGACATTTCTGAAGAATTTGACTTCATTTCGTGTAAATTCTCATAGATTATGTAAATGTTTCCTAAAACTCTAAGTGAAAGTATGGATGAAGGAATCTCTTGTAAATCACATAAAATCCTTCAAAATTATCAAAATACGAAAAGACCAGAGTCAGTTTTATTGCTCCGAAAAATTCATCTCGTTTTAAATAAGAAGAAGTGACATATTTTTGTCTGAATTGCGAAGAAACTCAGAGCATTTCTGTTTAGTAACATAACTTGTCAAAGTTACACTAAATAAATGCGAGGCAAAAAAATTGAAGAGCTTTGCCAACTAGAATATTTATTTTTCTCAAACTCTTTTATATCATTCCAAACCGAGTGTTTTTCGTGTTTGTTCAAGATACATAGACAGCGTTATGAAGTTCCTGGTAACAATATTATGTGTGCATAAAATTTAATTTTTATGTCACTTATGTAGATAATGAGCAAATGAAAAGTGGAAAACAATTGGAATACCTCGTTTTTCAAAAAATAACTGAAAATAAAAATTGTGTTTCCATTCGAAAAAATTAAGATGCTAAAATATATTGATGAGTATAATGTATATTTTGAATAAGTTTTGGGGAAAATAACATTTTATCTGAGGTTCAGAATTAATGGACTTATATTTTTTCGGAAGGTCGATTTCACACTCTGAGTAGACGCGCAAACGCCGATGCTGACCAACAGCATCTGCGTGAATTTAAATTGAGTATAAAGGGTTTAAACGAAGAACAAGCATATTAATTAACATAACACTTGAAATGATACCGGTTGCGTAAATTCTAAACACCATGCATCTGAAGAACATGGCAAAATGTTAAAGATTATGTAGTAAAAAAAGGATAACAGTGTTTTTCAATATAAGAACATGTAAGGATTCTTTGGGACAAAATTTTTCTTGGGTGAAAATGTTGTTAAGCATTTTATAACAACATTTAAAAATCGTTTGGATACGAGGAATTTCATGTTTCAAACATTTATTCGAATGGTAAGTGAAAAGTTGAAGATCTGCATAATCCAAAAAAAAAAAAAAATGATAGCATTATTCTTCAAAATTAGAGCATGAAAGTTTGTTGTGATACATTTCTTGGGTGAAATAATTGTTAAGCATTTTACTGGTATCTTATCTAAATGAGGAGTTTTATGTATCATATATTCATTCGAATGATAAAGAAAAGTTGAAGATCAGCGTAATTAAAAAAATGTCGGTATTATTATTATTATATATATGTGTGTGAATGATAAAAGGAAAGTTGATGACCAACGAAATTCCAAAAATGACGGCATTATTATTCAAAAATAGAACATGGAACGTCTGTTGTGGCCATTTCTTAGGGTGAAAAAATTTTTATCATTTTATTGGTATTTCATCTATACGAGAAAAATAATGTATCATTCATTCATACGAAAGACAAAAAGTAAGTTAATGATCAATGTAATTTAAAAAAATGATAGCTCTATTATTCAAAATTAGGATATGGGATGTTTGTTGCGGTCAATTTCAAGTGTGTAAAGAGTATTACGCCTTTTATTGGTTTTGCTTGAATACGCGGATATTATGTACCGTATATATGCACAGATTACAAAACAAATAAGAAATAAAGATTGTACAAAAAATTGTATACATAATGTACTTTTTTCTTAAATTTATGATTTTGAGTAAATTATTATTTTCATAAAAATTGTGATTTAGTTTCATACTTCAAGGATTATGGAACTCAAACATTCCATTTTTTTGTGTTTAAAATATTTTTGCACGCTTTTTTAAGCAAAGAATTGGTACTAATATATAAAATATTTTCACAGTCAAAACAAGTTTTTTTTTCTAGCGTTTAAAGATTTTAAACTGATTTTGTGATTTTTTACAGATAACCACTTTTCCAGGATAACTTCTTAAACATATAAATGTTTACTTACATTTTAGGTTCCTAAATGATGTATAATTAGAGATCAAGATATAGAATTCATAATTAGATACCTGGATATAGAATGTATAATTAGATATTACATAATTAAATGAAAAAATAATCCTACATTATGGTTCGGACCATTTACATGAAAGCAAATAATTAAAAATAAAATATTCTCAAAATTCCACAATTTACAGTATATACCATAATTACTGTATTCCTTTTAATCAATAAAAATAAGAAAATAAGAATAATATCTTGCATTACCCAATTTCTTTTTCTTTTAGAAACTTCCTTCATAAAATAACTTAAACAATGCACAACTGACAAACTCATTCAACCAAAGCTCTTAATAAAATAAAGCTTTTTCTAATAAGTAAGAAAAGAGAAAAGCTTGGGGTAAGAGCATGTCAGTTTTAATTTGATTGAGTTATCCCACAATCTTATTACGAGGTTCGCCCTTTATTTTTTTTCTATAACAGTTCCCGCAGACTTCTTTACACAAAAAGGTCAGTCATTTATAAATTTAATATCCAATAGGGTGCACTTATCTCATAACTTGGACTAATTCGACTTAAAGCTCCCAAGACATGCATGCATTTGCAATTCCCTTTCGGCCTTAATGCTTTTTCAGACAGCCATTTTGGGGAGATTTTTCTCTGTTAAGATCTACTCTTTCCCTTTGGGTTCTCTTTTCCTCTGTCTAGATGTAGAGAGGAGAGTAAAACTATTTCGCGAGGTTGTGTTTCATGAATTTTGAAGGAGACACGAGAACGTTATCTGAAATCGAAGTCCACGGGATGGTTGGTGCATATTCGTTGATGGTCTTGGTAGACTAGAGGAGATGGTGCAATTAACATTCGATTGCTCAGTCATTCCCCCTTGATAGTAATTTACCCTACACACTACCTTTTGACACACATCAAATTGCGATTTGATAGTTGAATAAAATTGAGAAGATTTTGTTTTCGGAATTATGTTGATGAAGGAAACCAAACTGGCTTTTTGAAGTGCTGAGTGCATTTTTTTTACTTGTTTTGTATTTAAAATATTCTTATTCGAACATCATATTTGGGTTATCTTCTTTTTGACTTCCCTATCTTTAAAAATCATATTTTTGATATTATATTTGTCTGTATGCCAGTGACAAAGATAGCTCAAAAGTACCTTGAACTGGTAAAACTTGGTATTGTTACAGAAAATATGAATATTTCTATCAAATTTTGAGCGAAATTCAATCGGAGAACGTCTGCTTGTTTGGCTGTCAGAATATGTTGTAATTCGATAAATGTAAAACAAAAAAAAGCTAGGTAGATAAAATTTGGAACAATGATTTAAAGTTCATAGTGTTGGCATTTTTCAAAGATTGACAAAATCCAACAAAAGGATTGATCGTATGTCAAACTGTTCTCCTAGAAACCTGTGAATGCGATAACTCAAAAATGTAATGACTTAAATGTATACCGTTTTTATTTCATTTTGTAACTACAGTTATAATTCTACATGAAATCCCATCTTAAGAATGCAAAACATGAGAAAAAAATAATTAATCATCCGGTTCTATGTTATTAAATGTCAGGGAATACTAAAAATCACTCATGATCACTTGATGGATTCAGTGAAATTGTTACATTCGTGTTAAAAATTTATATTTAGGGGCGGGGATGATCTTCTTCTCAAAGTTCTATAGGAGGTTTATACAAATTCGGGTGCTGCATTATATGATATAGAACAATAAATGTGCATTTCTAAAGTCTTCCTTTCGTTCGTTTGGAACCAGCATTTTAAAGGATTCTAGAATAAACAGACCAGAAATTCAAGTGAAATTTCATTTATCTGTTTACATTTTTAAAATATCAAAAAATACTTATTGAATGTTCGATCATCTATATTCTTTTCTGACTAATAATCTGAAATAGTCATTTCCAGAAGTATTAATTTCCATTTTCCCCTTCTGCTGCTTTTCAGAGTCTATAAATCATGATGGGTTTGCGTTTAGAAAGAGTTCCTTTGAAGTGCCCAAAGTAACGATTTTCAATGAAGTAAACATCATGGAATTTTAAAGAAACATATTGCAAATACCTGTATTAGTCTGTATAAGCAATAATTAGTAAAGCTATAGGTATCTTACTTTTTCTCAGTGTTATTTTTATAAAATTTCACTCACTGAAATTTATTGGAA
This sequence comes from Argiope trifasciata, assembly GCA_026543055.1. Classification (NCBI taxonomy): domain Eukaryota; kingdom Metazoa; phylum Arthropoda; class Arachnida; order Araneae; family Araneidae; genus Argiope; species Argiope trifasciata. The sequence continues at coordinate 1,081,259 of JAPMOQ010012693.1, forward strand.
TACAGAATTTCTTCTATAAATATCGATGGTAAATCTTTCTTTTAATAAAGCTTTTTGGAAAGTTAATATTTCCATTACACTTCTTATTTTTGGTTTCTCATTGTAAGATATCCTTGCTGAAGTCATAAATCCATTTAAAAGTGTTTTTTTTTTTGCTTTGACATAATCAGATTTAAAACACTTTTCCTTCCTTATTTTCGCTTGCAAACAAGCCTAATTTAAGTTAAGACACATAATTTGGTTACAGATTTGTCAAAATTCGCAGTTTATTTCCATTGGCCTGTTTAATCTATACAAAGTTCAACAAACTATTTCTGCGTTGAGCTATGTAACAGCAAAATAATAAGAACAATTTGTTGGCTTTCTTTCAACTATAAATCTTAAGGTTTGGTATAAATGTACATGGGATTTATTAAAAAAATTATACAACAATCAACAGGAACGATACAAAAAATGACAAAATACACATACATAACAAGAAATGATAACTAGAGTGAAAAATATCTTGAGTACAATAAAACTGGATAAATGATCATGGTAATATATAGTATAAGTGTGAATTTTAAGGCACTAGATGGTACCCGGCGCATTGCTGCCGCAGAACAAGTAATCTTGGAAATATCGTTTGGAATTTGAAATAATTATCTTGTTTAATTAACAATGATATGAAGAATGATATTTATTTTCTTGTTGGCAATAAATAAATTCAATGAAATTGAAGGATATATAAAGGAGAAGTATATATAGCATCTATCTATTTTTTCTATTTTATAATTTTATTCTACAAACAAACATTTATTTTTATGAATTAGATTTGTATATTCTTTTAGAATTGTAAAACTTACTGTTTTTTCAGAATGGTAATGAAGGAAACCATTGTGTCAAGTGATTTGTTTAATATTCGTGCCAAATTATCAAGTATAAAGTTTAAAAAAATGTGATTAAAATATTTTTTTAAAATTTATTTAACATATAAAGAATATTTATACCATTAATTCTTTAATATGGCTGGAAAAACAAGTTTTTGGGGACTAAGACGGTGAAAAATTATTTGCAGTGTAATATTTCCGGAAGTTACTGCAAAAACCGCTGGAACTTTATTATTTTTTAATCAAAATTTCAAACCTATATGATTGATTCCCTTTAAACTTTCTCGCATACTCTGAAATAAAATTGTTACCTCAGAAAACTTACATTGCATTTACACACAATTGATACTAAATATTAACTTCCAGTTTGAATTTAGCACATTAACCGTATCTGTATTGTCTCCTTTTCGAGTTATTTCATGGCTAATCTATGGTTAATAGATGCAGCAAATCGATCTGAACATATTTTTTATACTTTGGATGATAGTATTAGGCCTATAACCTTCGCAAGTGCAAGCAATATGCTGTCGAAGTTTTATAGGAATCAGATGAGTAATACGGCCACGCATAAAAGACATACAGACAAGCATTCATTTTTATTTATTTAGAATACACATTCAAATATTTTACTATTCCTATAACTATCCTGTAACAGCAAGTAATAGGTAGTCGATGTTTTATCGGAATAGTATGAGTGGTATGCTCGTACATAAGAGACATACAGACAAACTTTCTTTTTTATTTATATAGATTAGTAAAATTAATTATTTGAGGGGGGATGAATAAAAAATAAATTACGAATAAAATGTGAGGTATATTAAATGATGCCCTAAGAACCTATAGGGTTAATATAATTTTATCAGTTTTCCATGATTAATTAGGAATCTAATCATGTTTATTATTTCTTTTCTGGAAGATGAATTATTAATGATTCTTTTGCACCAAAGAATTTTTAGGAAGGATGCGGGTTTTTGGAGAAGGCATGAAAAAATAAAAGGGTAAAATATCGTAATGTGGATGGGATCGTCATCAACCAGTAATGATAATCAATTCTTCTAGTAATATTATCATTTTACACTTGAAAATTTTAATATCCTTCATTTCACTTTATTTAGAGCTGTGAAATATATATATATATATATATTTCTTTTGGAAGTGCAAAGACATACCCTTTTTTCCACAGACACTTTTACATGTTATCATTCAACAGCAAAATAAATTCCAGACTATCGGACAATATTCCTCTTTTCAAATCATAGAATATTTCCAACACAAATATTTCAAAGCATTTGCTATTTTAAAATTGTTTACTGAACTTCTGAGAATAATTTATGAATGCCTTCTGCATATTTATGCATTTTTTTTAAATTTAAATTCGGCGATATTTTGTCATTAATCATTTAGTGTGCGTGAATTTTTATTTAATCATAATTTATTCAATATTATTTTATTCAATCAAATTAATCTAACATTTAAATAAAATTTAATCATTAACAGTTTCTCGTGAATTATGAAAGGTAATTGCTAAAATTTTCCCATAAAAATGGATATTGATATGTCTCTTGTTAATGTTGAAAAGAAGTAATTTTCCTCATTATAATGCAATATTAATTTTTTAAAATATAATTAGGATATAAATTTTTTAAATGAAGTTTGCTCCAATTACTTTTTGAAAACTATACTAAAATCAATAATTTAGATTATATAAAATTTATTTTTTAAAAATTTATTCAATGTTTTTTTTTAAATATTTGATGTTTTCGATTTGGAATATAAAGTTGCACTGAATTGATATCAAATGAACATGAATGCTATACTTAATTCCTTTGACTGAAATTAAATAATAAGGATATCATATTTTTTTTCTATCTGAAATTTGTTAAAATAAGTAGAAACTATCTTGAATTCAAAATAATATTTCTATCTATTTCAAGTACACCTTAATATACTTTGGGAAAATGCGAAAAAGGGAAAAGAATCTTCTCGAAATTTCCGATCAATTAATGATGTGAAAGAGCGCGGCGGTATCTGGTAAACAGCTCGAGGGGTGCCATCATGTGGAGTTAATGTAAAAGTAGTCAACCAGGTGCCTCCAGGTAAGAGAAACCATAATAATGTGTCAATATTTAACGGTTCATCCGAGGAATATCTTGAGATGGCTGCAGTGTTTTAAAGTCTATTTTGATATTCTACGAAAGATGTCATTGGTTTTCCTAGACAGACAATAGAATTCTGAAATATTACTTTTCAAATTTCGAGAAGTTCAGATTTATATTATACAGTTTAAGTTATTTAAATTACGACTATGTATAATTTATATATTATGTTGCAGCAAAGGCTCATTCTTCAAATTGTTAAATATTAAACAAAAGTTCGCAATAATTTAAAATAGTGTTGAGTATTATACAACATAATATTATGTAATGCTATATAAGTGTAGTACTGCATCCAAATGGAACCTAAATATTGTATAATATTGAAAGCTATATTTCAATATAGGATAAAATTGTTTAATATGGAATATGGCAAAATAAAATACAATATTATAGAGCTTTCTCTGATACCTGGGTATTTGTTATCCCAGTAAGCATTTCGTAATTCGCAATATTATACAAAATTATACATAATTATTTCATAACATTTAACCCACTATAATTCTCTGGTATATATCTTATCATCAAGAAATATAGTTTATGGAAACACAAAAGATCCTTTTAAAATTATTAACAGCGTAATCAGATATTTAAAAACCGATTGAGCTACCATAATTAATTTCAAATACATTAAGTCTATAATTATATATAATTTATTTTCAAAAGTGGTAAATTTGTTTATCACTGCCCATTCACAATGTAAGCGCTTTCGTAGCGACATTGTTTCAACAATTGTCACTAATTTTCGAATTCCTGAAAAAGTTTTCAGACATTATTCTATGTCTAAGATATGTTCCTTTTGTCTAAGATAATCTTATACTAACCATTATTTGTTATTAAGTTTGTTTAATTTAAATTCAGCATTCAGTTTTAAATTAGATTAAAAGAAAACTATTAATGCGGTTGGAATATCTTAAAATTTGAAATCTTCCTGTTAATAATTTTATGAGATTTTTCCTATGAGAGAATGAAAACTAAGAGAAAATCTCTGCGATACTAATCCTCTATCACTTAGAGAAAATTTCCGCGAAATTATTCTCGTTCCACTAAAACAAAAAACCGAACACTAACAAATTCTCGAAGAGTGGATAAAACACTGACAATTTTCGACGCTGTGTCAAGGTTACCTGGTACCATCATTACTTTACTTAAAACATTATTTTCAATTTTCAGAGTTTTCCTTAACACCGAGATTTCCATGCATTCCTTTAAATAGTGGTTAACAGTACCGATTTCTCATACTCACATTACTCATTACCGATTCCTCACATTATTCACACAAATATATTTATTTTCCTGCATTCTTCCAAATCTTTTGAAATAAGAAGAAATCTCCATCGTCCTGATATAATTTGTATTGTGGAAGGCATCTATGTATTTTTAATTTCTGGATTAGGAATATAATTTTAAATTTATCTTCCTTTTTTGGACATATACCATCTGTCAAAACATTGAACCTTTATATATGTGCATACTATTCAGTTTTCCCTGCGAGATCTTTAGTAAGTATATTCATCTTTTCACAAATTTAAGGACACATTTTAGTATTTAAAACATCAGCTTATAATATATAAAGTTAAAATATTTTATTTTTCAATTCCCCGAAGGTATGCCATATAAAGGAATGATATTCAAAAATGTAATGCAATATAATATAGTTTAATACCATACAATGCTGTACTAATCTAATGTGTTACTAGAGATTTGGATAAACAAGAAATATCAAGTAATTAAGTAAGTTGTCACAGAGAATTTATATCTAATTGAAGAGAGGTTACAGAATTTTTGATATGATGATTCACACTATATAAAATGTGTGCTTAACTTATATATCTTCATTATTTTAAAAATCTACTCAATTTATTAATTTTCATGTAAGTCATGAAGCCAGGTGAAGGTTTGTTTGAAATTTAATAACTCACAAGAAATGAGAAAAAGTAGTAAAAAATAAGCAATTTATATTTTTTAGTGTATATTAAAGAATCTTCATTTCTTTAAATAAAATAATTTTCCTGATCTATTGAAGAAAATTTTCCATCCAACAAACCACTATTTTCTTTACAAAATAATTGAATTTTCACTCAATCAAATTCCGAAAATTCAAGACCTATCTCAATTCAACAAAGTGAATAATTGAATCTGCGTAGATACCACTCTCTTATTATAACCCAGTGTCTTCGCATTACTCCAAAAAATTCATCTCCTCCGAGCTTCTTTCCAATATTCAACGCATCTCTAGTATCTAGATACCGCAAGTAGTTTATAGCATATTCCATGGAAAGCTTCTTCTTTTATTTGGATGAATGAATCTGCAGGAAATGAAACTTCCTGACTTCGGTGCTAACAGTAATTTAGAGTTTTTTTTTTCGTCTGATGTAAAAAAGTAATTTATTACAGGTTCTTGAAAGATATCGTTGTTCTTTTGTGTAGTAGTGCATCTGTACATTTTTGGTGTGATGATAAACCATTTTTAATGTTTGAATCTCCGTCTTGAGTTTTTACATTTTTAAACCAACCGAAAAAGAGAACTGAATAAAATTCATAAAAAAGAATATATTATTTAAAGAGAAATTTTACTCCTTGAAAGTTATAATTAAAAAGTTTTTTTTTTAATTTTTATTTTACTTCATCATTATTTTCTTAAAGTCATTAAAAACATACATACTTTTGAGAGAATGTAATAATGAGATCTACAATAATACGAAAAGAAATAGGGAGTTATAAAATAACCCAATTTGAGAGAAATGCACTTAGTAAATTTTAATTAAAACCTATTTCTTGCATTAGGAAAATCCATATTTTCTTTATAAATTTATTGTTTGATTGAACTTATAACAATTATAAGAATTTTGTTTTTCTTCCTTCATGAAAAAAATATATAGATTGCGTTCTATTTTAATTTTGATGATGCTCTTGAAATCTAACGAAATCCTTTTAAGTATTAAATAGTGAATGTTAACTGAACCTTATTATTTAATAACCTTCCTAATGCTTACTCTCTACACCACTGCTCTCAATGAAGTTCTGTCCCATAACATCAGCTTATCATTAAACAATTAAATGTCTAGGCAGTATATTTCAAACTATCTGTTTTCATATGCGATAATATGTTCATACATTTTATGACTCCTGGTGTTGATTGTGTGCATAATAAGTAGAATTTTCTTCTATGTTCCAAAAGGAAAAGAATATAACACTACGAAATGCTTGATTATATAATAAAAATTATACAATATGAGAAATCATAAGATTTTAATAGTTTAGATTTTCAATATTTTAAAAATAATTGTTGTTTAAATTGATTATCTCAATTTATCTTGGTGAAACTCAAGAGTCTCACTTTAAATATATATATATATATATTCCTAAATTCCAAATAAAAGAACTCCCTTATTAATACTCTTTAGTTCCTAAGCCTATTAGAATTATTTAAGAACTTTTGATCAAACAATCTGATTTATAGAGTGCATTCTAACGACATGTGCATCATACACCATACAGAGACATATACAATTTTCCTCCATCCATCTTTAACTTTGTCATTTACAGATGCGTCTCGGTATTTAATACAATTATTATAGCAAAATCAATTGCATTCTGTCAAATTTGAGAGCCTGAGTTTCTATCTCTTTTGCCCAAATATGTTTGATGTAAATTTTACATTTGAATGTCAAATGGCCACATGAATAAGATAAAAATATATGAGTCACTATTATTTGTTCTATTTATGTTTAGTCCTGGTTTCACTACAAATCTAGATAAAATCTCGATAGATTGCTTTTTGTTTAGTTTAGTTATATTAGCATCCCGTTGTGAAGCAACACTAGGGCTATTTTGGGACGGACATAGTAATTTTGAACCACAGTCAGATGACACCTGAATTGACACCCCACACTCCATACCACATCAGTGGGAGGACGTTTCGCCCGACAGATTTAACGTGCAAGAGACCCCCCTAACACGACAGCTCTTTGGCGGAATCGAGTCCCGAACCTGAAATCCTCCGGTTCCGAAGCCGAGAAATTACCATCAGACTAATCAGATTGCAGTATCTTTCTACTAATACATTCACCAGATTCTCGCTGTTTTGTAAGGCAGTGAAAATATTTTGTAATAAACATTTTAACTCTTTGCAGAATTACATATTAAATCTTATGATTTACTTTATTTAGAAAATTGCCCTTTGAAAAAAATTAAATCATCGGCACGTCTGTTTGTTAAGTACTGCAATTAAAACATGACATTTTCAAATAACAGCATTTTTTTTTCAGGCATAGCAAATATTTCCTAAGAGTTTCTCCTTTGACAATCATTTGTAGAATATCGTTTATTGACTACATACTTGTATATTTATCCTTTGGCATTTCAAAAATTTATTAACATGATTGATGAATTTATTTCAAAAGCAGATTATCCTCAAAATGTAGAAGGGAGCCCGATAAATTTATTGACTACCCTAAAGATCATTTACAAGAAATCTAAATCATGGGTACTTTTATTATAGATTGATATAGATATTGATATGAGATAAATCTAGAAATATTGTATTTATATGTTGAAAATAATTCATTATGACATAAATCAAACAATCTATTCCACTGAACAAACTATTGTATTTTTGGATGTTCAGTCTTTATTTAATTCGATTTTCAAAGCCTTTTTGGAATTATTGTATTCAACTTATTTTAACACCTACTCATCATTAATGCTACCTGTAATTGGTAACATTAAGTATAAAACGTATCCGTTTTTCCTTTTACCTTTTTGAAAATTCAATTATATACTGCCTGTAAAATTATGTACTAAACTTTGAAATTTTTTTAATGTTTGACGTACTTTTCAACAGACAATAACTGCATTTTTCTTACATTATATGTAAAATTTACTCAGCTAAGCTAAAAAGTCATTCTAATCACATTTCATTTTCTAGCAAATTTTATTGTTCATTTCTGATACCCGATTGTAGAGTTTCTTTTTAAAACAGAATAAGCCTTATTACTGGTTAAAACACAATAATGGAAGACAATATAATTAAATGCAAATAATAAATATTTTTTCCTGCAAATTATTTCACAGCTAAATAATTCATTTAACGTATATGAAATTGCACTAATTGGAAACAATTAAGAATCTTTTTATGTGGCACCTATTTGCCAGATTCAATTATACTGTACCTCTTAATTTAATCTTTTCATAAACTTCTTCCGAACACACAACGATCAACAAACAACTCAACTCCATTCATGCAGCAAAGTCCAATAATTTAATAAACTGGTTCTTCATAAAGAAAAATTATGAAAACTAGAAGAATTTGTCAGTATTAGTATGGTTCAGTTATCCTCGAATCTTATTAATCGACTTCCCTCTTTTCTTCTGATCTTTACATCTAAGAAGAGACACAATCAGTATTTAAAGGACTCATTATCTAAAGTTTACCGGTTTTGCAATTTGGGATCCTTTAAATTAAAATAGAAACGCAGACCTATGATTGAAGTTTATTTTCACCTTCCTGATGAGCTTCAGGAAAATCATTTGTGAGAATTTTTGATCTCTGGAAGCATTCATCCGAAAAGCAGCTCTCAGGTAAATTTCTACTAAGCACAACTGAGGCAACGTAGAAAATAATTTCAGGAGATTGTTTCACGAATTTTGAAGGCGGCACTCAGACATTATCCAAAATCGAAGTTCTGGAGGTGGTGGTGAATATTCTAAGATGGGTTAAAAAAAGAAGCTGAGTTGGTAAGAAACATTTCGATTTTAATTTCGGACTTTTTTCCGTTAAGACATGGGAGTGGAATATTATCTTAAATAAATGTTGGTTAATAGCATCATTCAAAAGAATTTCTATTGTCTTTTTGTTCTATATATTTAATTCTATGTATAATTTTTTTAAAGTAATTCTAATTCCTTTCATTATTGAGAAACTCTTGTTACATTTCTTAATCGAAACCCTTAATAGTTGCATCAATTACGTTATTTAACATTGTCATAATCATTTCTATATTCTTGTTTTTTTTTCCTTACTCTAAAATAAAATGCGAAATATATCTTCATTTAATTTTTGATTCAATTATGCAACAATTTAACCTTTTGACCTTCGAATTTACTTATCCTCTAAATCAGAGGGCTTTTCTTATTTTAGGCATTTATTATTATTTTAATACATATAACAACATAAATAACCCTTGAGATGTTGAAGTGCTTGGAAGCGGATTTTTAATTTTCAATTACCTAAATAATATATGATTCAGTGACATATCTTAACATACATCGGAATTAATTCTTACGGGACATATATATATATATATATATATATATATATATATAAATTTTTCAATCACCTATCAATTTTTTTCTGATTTGGTAATGCACAACGTAATTTATTCCTACATAATAATAATTGCCCTTTTTATAGTGGCGTAATGCAAATTGGTCCATTCATTAAATGCAGAAAATCAAGGAAGCGTATGGTAGCAAAATATTACGAAAAATATTTGGAATATTAATAAGCCTGTACATGCAAGTGTATTTGTATTCGATCCATTTATTATTTAGTTCATAGTATTCAATTCATGCTAAAATGCTTAAATTTGAGCTATAAATCGCAGTATGGCGCTGTAATGAAATCACCAATTCCACTAAAAATTTTATTTCAGCAAATTCCGTGCGCATATCAGCTTGACCTCGTATCAACTAAAATCATCTTGAAGAGTTAATTCATCAATTTATTGCTTTCGTGAGAGATAAATTTGTTTGGCCTCACTATATACTATAAATTAAACCGGTGGTTTTATGTTATGGTTTTGTGAGCATATACAGGCATCGCATATATGATTTCAATATTCTCATTTGTTTCTACTTATTATTTTGCAATAATCAATTAGTAATACTCTTGTTACTTTTACAGATTCCTTAATTTGGTTCATATTACATGGAGAAAATAGACTTATAGATCATGTGGCATGTTCTGTTATTTCAACGATGTAGACAGGCTCCAAAACTAAAAAAAAATTATATGAATTGGAAGAACTGAAGATAGTGATTGTTGCTTATTGTTTTTTCTTGAAGAAATATTGTGAATTCAATAGTTGTTTGAGCTGAATGATTTACCCTCTACTGGTATTGTTGATTTCACGAGTATTGTTTATATATATCCTTCGGTTATAATATATGTATATTCTTTGCTTTCTTGTAAGATAAAATGTCGTTATTGAACCATCTGGACTTCTCTCTATACTTTCACCAAGCGAGGCCTCGAAAACAATATAAAGAAGTTCTCCATATTCACACAAAATATATTACATTCTTACATTTCAATATGTATCGCCATGTTCTTGCTTGAAGTTAATAAAAAAGAAGATGCATTGGTCTTTGTGCTGTTAAAATTACAATCCCCATGTTAATATCTCTTTACTAAGAGTAGACAGCGTGCACTCACAGAATCATAAATACCAATGTGCGATGGAGAATGTTTTTTTTTTGTAATACTTCCAAATCATTAAATAAAATAGCAAAAAGCAGAGAATTATATTAAATTTTGAAAATTAATATTTTTATCGAAAAGGAAATCGCAGTATCAGCATAGTGTATAAAGAATTTTTTTTTTCATTTGTTCAAATAGTGATCTTTTTATGATCTCTCAAATTCATATTAATTTAAGACCAACATCTAATCAGTTCTATATAAAAAAATATTAGATGAAAAGAATCGAAAAACAAGTAATAAGATTATATAAGTATTTTGGAGTTGACAAGCACATGACAGTGTGTATGAAAAGCAAAATAGTTTCCAGAAAAAACATTCACATAAACTGACTGACTAGAAATTTTTTCATGAATATTTCTACAAATCTAAAAGTGTTAACTTTAGTCACTTGGATATGATTATTTTTTATATGGGAGTCTCATTTTTTGATAGTCTTCCAAGCTTTTCAAGATAATTTTACGCGTTTTCATTTTTATCTACTAATTTGAAACTTTTTTCTTCGTAATTTTTTAGGCCTAATAGTTGTCATTATTTTCTTAAATATGTAGTAACTAAATTACAGCACAGACAGCTTTAACTTGTTTCTTTGTATATATTTATTTTTATTACATTTTCTTTTCTTTATATTAATTTTATTAGCAACATCACTTCTTAAAAAAGTGTAGTGTAATTTCTTTTACTTGAGTTCTTGATGAGGCTTGATTTTGCTACAAATTTTACAAAAACATGATTATAACTTTTTTGTCAATTTTATTTGCAGACTAAACAAATCACTAAATGCTTTCATAGAAGTGGTGAAAATGTAACCAATAATTCTTTTTTTCATTGAATTCATTTTTTTTTTGTACAAAAGCATTTTATGCTGCTTACAATCAATACACTTAATAACACATATTTACTCATCTTTTTGCATTTTTCATTAGATTCGAAGGAAAAAAATTGCAGACCCCGTGAACTTTAAATTTTTGAAGTCATTTACTTATTAAAATATTTCGTAAATGATATAAACCTAGAACAAGAGCAGATTATAAGTTTTAAGAGCCTATATCAAATGAAAGCAAATGATTTTGTATGTTAGATTGATAAGCATCAAAAAGGATTTTTATCTACCCATACCAGAAAGCCCCAAAAGCCATTTCAGTGAAAATACAATAGGCTCCCCAAATTGTCTTAATATTGTTATAAAAATTCATTCTTTTTCATTAGTGTAATTGATTGAATATCCCAGATAAAAGCGCCCAGCGTTAATTGGGGTTGGAAGATTCTCTACGAACTCACAAAAGATATTTGAGCTTATATTTGCTAAAAAACCATAGACTAAATGGTGTTCTCATTTGTATATGAACTTCTTAAGAACACGGTTCTCCATTGGGATCTTGGGGAGAGGGGGAGTATGAAGTTCTGTTTCCCTATGAAAGAGAAACTTGGATATCCCAGTCTCTTGAGACACCAGATTTTGAATATTATTAGGAATGAGATGATTAAGAAAATATATTTCATTTCTTTCTTTTCTTTGTATAAATTGCGTTTCATCGAATTACTACATTTTTTCAGCTTTCTTGAAGGTATGAAACAACAAAACACAATCCAAATCAAAGCTGGATTAAAGTCGATGCTACGCAAAGCAATTTTTTTTTTATTTTGAATCTAAGCGTCGCGAGACTTGACATGGATCTCTTCATATAATGAGTTCAGAATGCACTAATGTGTCCTGGGATCATAATAAACTTCTAATTACTTTTCCTAAGTACCGGAATTCAATTAACTCCCCATAATAAATTTTATTTCTTCAGTCCAAGAAGTACTTCATTTATTTTGACAGCCACTTTACAACAGTTGACCAATGTGTAAACTGAAGTAAAAACATGTTCAATGGTTTCTTTATTAGAAACAAGTTCTACCACCAAGTCTTTTGATTCTGAAAGTGACTAACTTTTGTGATCTATGCATTCTTTGATTTTGTAGAAATAAACATTTTTAAATTACAGAACCGTTTAGCTGAAAAAATAAATGATTCAGATAAAAATTATGCACCTAATCATTGAAAGGCACATTAACTAAATAATATATTAGACGGAACTAAAATTAGTAGACTACACTATCCTAATCAGACATGAAGATGACATAGATTCAGGCTATAATGTTTCAGAAAATAGTTGACTGTCCTTGAAGCAAGGATGTTACTTTTGCATAGATTTGGAAATTTAATATCCGATGTAAGATTTTCGGTATAAATATCTGTAAGACTATCTTCTCATTCATTATTTATAATTCCCTAACGGGTATTTATTCATTAATATTAGAGCTAATTCCTATGTAATTGCAATTTTGCTTTAAAACTCTGATCATTTTCTTCTATCAGCAATTAACTCATCCGTACTTATTTAACTCGGCAATCAGCCAATATTTAACATAATTTAACTTTATACTGAAATCGATGGTTGCTTGAATTACATATACGTCAGTTATTATATTAATATACCAGAGTCTGTATAGATCATATGCAAATTCAATCTCATCATAATAATGAACAGAGGTATAATATACAATGCCGATACTATTCCAAATCTTCGAATTATCAATATATCTATGCAATTACCGTTCTCCTAGACATCAATGTATCATCATCTTATTCAAGTCATATGATACAGATTAGTGTTCATCTCATAATTTAAACTAAACCATTTACATAATTACTTTTAACTCGTATAATATCTAGCTCCATCAAAATTTTAATGTCTAAATGAGATCTTATTGCCAGTACTAGGACAATTTAAACCGAATGCTATTGATTATCAAAATCAAAGACACTTTCTAAAAAAAGTGAATAGATTTATTGAAAAGTTAGACATCACAATTGAATGAAATATTTCTTCTATACGTGATCTTTTTTCCAACAGTTGAACTATAATTTTGTTTTAGTAATTACTATAATTAATCGAAGTTGCTATAATCTTTCCCATTTTTCCTAGGAATTTAATACTTCATTACGATTCTCAAAGATGTATTGAACAGTAAAAATTATAAGCATTGAACCATAAAAATTCTTTAAATAACATTACGCATGCCTTTATATAAAAACACTGACAAAGAGAGAAACACTAATTCAATTTAATAAGATTGGCAAATTTTGAAATTTAATCTATATATTTAATTCAAAAACACTTAAAATCCATTTTACTTAATTTTATTTTAAACTGAAAATTTTCTGAAATGGAAAAAATTCCCTTAGGAGGGGCTTTTTAATAATTTTTGTGTAATAGCGTTCTTAATTTAAATTTTTTGAATCGTTTATATGAAATTTCGTATTTTTTGTACATATAATATCATATTTATTAAGTGTTATTTATTGTTCTGTTTTTAATCTTTTCATTTAATTTTTTATATTTGTCACTTATCATCCTTTGAAAAGAAAAATCACTTCTAATATTTATTCTCTATCACGAGAAGTTTTTATTCGTTTGTATATGAAGAATGTAAATAGTATCGTGACAAAAAAAATACTATCCGTGTTTCAAAAATAAATAAATAGATAATAAGTTTGACTGACGATCTGCATACAAGATAACTAAAAAAGATAATTAAGTGTTGGAATGCTTTTTCTAAATATTTTTTTCTATTGTTATCATAGTAATGGAAAAATATTATATACTTGGTATCAATGAAAAAATACATAGCCGTATTATACTATTTGTTTAAAATTAAATATGCAATTAAAAGCAATTTTTATTCGATATATTTTTTCCAGCATATTGTTAATTTCATTAAAAAGTTGATCAATTTATCATAGTGTTCAAATAAACATAATGTAGTTAAATATGATAATGGTGTATAGATTTTTAGTTGTTTGATACGGATAAATAAATTCTATCTCACATAATCATAAACCTTTTTATATGACAAAGGATTTTTAACTCAGCATTATTTTCACCAATGCAAGGAGTAAAAGAAACTATATACCCATCTAAAAATTATCAAGTATATGCAGTTAAAAAGTGATAGTAAAGACGTCTGCTTCTTTAATCATGATACTAATAACCTTGAGTTAATTAATTTCTCATTAAATAATAGATTCCATTACTGATTTGCATTTGCTCGCTGTAATGTCCGTTATCTAATTTAGCATTGTGATCATACGCATTCATACATTAACAGGCAAATCTACTATTACATTATAACTCTTTCTGCAATGCTTCATTGGAATTATAACATATTTCAGTCTAGAGTATTGAATTATTGGGAGAGTAAGTATATATATAGTTCTGTCATTCAAGAATTGAGTTATTAACTTCTTAAGTTACTTTCAATGCACAATGTATAATTTGAGATAGTAAAACAAGTTTAATCAGCAAGTTAGGAATAATGTGGTATATAATTGCATGTGACGTGAAAATTAGATACATTTAATTTTATTGCTTCTTCATGTTAACTTCTTTTTTCAGCCTTTAGCCTTATGTGATTTCGAATAATTTAGGCAAAAATTATGTAAGAATTAGACAAGATAAAATAAATTATTAAATACATAAATTAATTATAATTAATTATAAATAAATAATTAAATATTACCTGATTAATATAAAAAATATTTAATTATTCTAACTAGTTTTATATCGACCCTGTTGAATCTTTTATTTTCTGCATACATGTAAAACTTTCTGGTGACACTATATATAACTAATGACCTTTTAAAAAATTATACATTATAAAGACAGATATGCTACAAGTAATATGTTTACGATTTCAGAAACACAATCACTATATTTTTTCATTTAAGCATAATACCAAGTAGTTAAATAAGAAATATACCTGTTACATTCGACACAAACATTTGGCAATAATGCTGGTTTCAGAGTGTTTATGGAGACAAATTTTGCATTGTTTGCATATTAAACTAATTTTTTTGTCATTCTTAAATAATATATAACTTTAAGTTTTCATGGTAACTTTTCTATTCTTTTAGTTAAAATAACTTTTTATTTTATTTTGTGCATTATTTTTTGTTATTTCTTTTGAAAACATGGCTTAGAGATTCCACATGCTAAAATTAAAAGTGTGGTTTTGAATTAAAATGTGTGGTTTTGCAAAGTAAAATTCATGTTGATCCTAAGTGTTTCAGTGATTTCATATTTTGTTATTTTGTAGTGAATTCTGAGCTCCACAGTGAATGTACAAGATACATTAAAAATATGTATATCCAATATATTCCAAAGCAATAACTTGTGGCCATCTGTTAGTTTTCTTCTTCACACAGTAAGTTACTACATGCTTATCAAGAGTACTTACAGCTTTTATCGTTGTATTACAATCAAGAATGACACTAGGATTTATATGATCTACAATGCGTAGGGAATCATCACGATGAAATAACGCACAGCTTCGTAATACTACACACTTATTATTTGGTACTAAAGTCACATGAAATGTTTTTTAGTGATGGAACATATAAAAATGTTCACATTGCGGTTTTTAATTTATTTGAATCCAGAAGGAATCAAGATTTTTCCCACATATTTCCAATAATAGCGATAGTCATGAGAAATGAAAGAATTGTTGCATTGAATATTGATTAGTATAATGAATTTTATAAAATTTCGAATCGTATAACAAAGGATAATGCAATAATCATGAATGGATTGCGTGAGCAGATGATATCTCGGGCAGAATTACATGAAGAATGATGCAAAGGAAGAAATATGAATTTACTTAGACTAATGAAAATTGTAGATAAAATTATTATATATCAATTAACAAATATAATTTATCTTAAACTTTAATTTTAATAACTGTATCCATACTTATAAAAGCCTTCATAAGATAAAATACCATTACAAACCAAAGTAAACTTATTCATATGTTTAATAAAAAGGTTGTAAATCATATTTGATAAGTGTCATTTTTTTCCACTCTTTCAATTACAATGATATTAAAAAGTATTTTGCATAGTTCTATTAAAAATTGCAGAATAAACAACTGTTATTTAACCATGTAAAAGTTAATGTAATAGTTTGGGAGATATTTTTAGAAAACACCAAGTTTAATTTCAAAATAGATCTAAAAGCTGAATCAAGGTTAAAGGAAAAGTGTATAATAAATAAAAATAGTGTCTAATAAATAAAAATAGTGTCTAATAAA
>JAPMOQ010012693.1:1137846-1171141 GCA_026543055.1 Argiope trifasciata
TTATGGAATGCTGCTATCAGCTATATCTTCATTTTTGTTTTGACTCTCCATATTTTGCATAGGTTGCAATTCTCAAATAAATTGAATTACTAATCGTTATTAGATAATTACGATATGATCATTTTTATTTTATTTTTTACATTTGTGCAGTTGACTTGCTCTTTTTTATCATGTGAGAACCGGATATTATGTTTTCGTTATTAGGTTTTGAATAATTGAGTGTAACAAATAAGAGAAGCTCGGAATCGTTAAGGCAATGAATAAAGCATAAATTCATCAACAGCTTTTAATTGCTCGTATTTTTTACCCGTATTTACTAGTATTGCCTCATTATTATATGTACTTTTTTTAAAAGCAGCTGCATTTATAAAAGGTTGACCTGCTTTTACCAGTATTGCTTTATTATAACATACGTACCTTTGGTAGTAACTCTGTTTTATAGTTTTAACAGCTATGGCATCATAGCTGGCATTTTCATGGAATGTAATCTTTTTCGGATAAAATTAAATAATTTAATTTTTATAATACGTTCCAAAAAACTTCACTTGCTTTTAATAACTGTTTTGAGAAAGTATTTTCACTTTAACCAAGTGGGAAATTATCACTTCATTCATTCCTAAGTGAGGAATTTGAAGGATTAGATCCCTCTTCTAAGATTAATCCATTATGAAACTGTTTTATGGTCTCAGAAATTAAAATATAAAAGTTTCTTTTTACAAAAATATTGTTCTCAACAAAAATCTACATAAATTTATATGTTTAAGAATTTAATGGTAAGTAGTTTATCATTTGAAAATAGCATACAGAGATAGAGACCAATATAGAAGCGTCGTAATTGTTTCAAACCGGTTTACACCGGTTAATTGCTGAAATTAATTGACTGAAAAAATAATTCTCTCATATCATAACTTGAAATTTGTGATCATAAATTTTAATTTTTTTTTTTAATTTTATCGTTATCTGTTCACATTTTATTCTCATTCAGATTTCAAACTCATAATTAATTTAATTATTTTATCAATTTTATGTTTACTATTTTTTAAATATAATTTTTACTTCATTTTTATGCAAGTGAACAAAATGTGTTCTGAACAAAATTTTAAATTTTTTCAAAGTATTTTTCAAGTTAGAAGTTGAAACATGATGGTCAAATACCCATCACCTTCAAAAAATATTTCGCCAAATAACTATTTAAATTAGTTTTGAAAAATTGGCGCCATACATAAATTCCGTTAGTCGAGGCCTAAATTGTAGTTCACTGTTTGCCATTAAAAACTACAATTTCAATAAAAAGGAATGGTTTTAATTGTTTTATTTTATTTTCGCACTTCTTCAAAAATAATGTATTGGATTTATCCTGATAAAATTATGAATGCATTTATATCCTTATGCTAAGAAAATGGCAGCTTTTAGGTGACTTATCACGTCTTTTAACACATAGTTTACGTATGTTACATCGATTCGTAATTTATTTTAAAGTAAATGACATATTTGAATTATTGTTTCTCTGCTTAGAATTGCTATAGTGTTTTAACTAGTATTAATAAATCAAATGCAGTCAAACACCGTCCTATATCTCAGCTATGAAATTACAATCATTTAGATAATGTATCATTGTAATTACAGATGCTCAAATGGAGATGTTGAATTATTATTGTGAAGATAAGTAGCGATATTGCTCGGTCAGCTAAGAGAACGATTACAATTTGGAGTTGCCAAATCCAAAAGGCAAATTGCTACTCAACTCTCTCCCACTTATAATGAAGGAGCTACTGGATATATGGCTGGCGTTCTGAAGGGCAAAGCGATTCATTTAGAAGTATGTAACTTGGGTCATATATATATTTTGAAAAAGGGGAATGCTCGATTCGAGACTAATTTCTAAATGCTTTATTTAGAATTTCAATTGATTACAAAATAAGCAAAGTCTTGCTGTTTTGTTAGATTAAGATAATATTAAGGCTCGAAATTTATTTTTAGATCATCGTAAAATTCCAAAAATTAGTCTCATAATGAAATAAATTTAGTTAATATAAAATATTTGAGTAGATTAAAATAATAAAAAATTAAGCATGCTTTGATTTAAAAATGGTAGTAAATGAAACCTAAATCGTTTTCATTTTTTCCAATAACTTTTTCATCGTGTTTTTTACCTTTTAAAGCTTAAAGATATGAAAAGTTTGGTATTAACATTCGTATTAAGCGGATATAGATTAAAACAATGGATTCAATGAAATTCATCAATGTATGGAAATTAAAGCTAAAGTTCAATTTCTTAAATAAATTACGGTAAAAAAATAATCTAATGCTTGCACATTTTTACATACATATATATTTCCTCTTTTATCTTAGTGTTTTATTTCCTTATTGCAATACATTACTCATTTTTAATGGATAATTATTTAAATTATGTAGTAAAACATGAGTTATATCCCGAATAAAGCACAGAAATAATTAAAATAGTGAAAAATTCTTCTTTTAATTTTTAAATATTTTGTATATAAAAGTTTGCTTCAATTCAGAAAGTATACTACCGGATAAGTTAACTCAGAATTACTTCCAAGTTTTGAATTTAATTTCTAAAATTGCTAAAAGTTTGAGCGACACATAGAATAAGGAACGGGATTGTAAAGCACTTCTAAAGTAGCATATGTTTGTGATTTCTAGAATTCATTCATTAAAAATATTTTATGATGAAACCATTAAGACTGTATTACGTACAAAGATTATAACTTGAAATTTTATGTTATAAATAATAGCTCTGAGAAAAACCTATTGCCGAAATCGGTATTGTTCTTGCTTAAAGATTTATAAATCAGAAATAAAGTTCCTACCTGACGGGAGATTTAATAAGAATCAAACTTTACCGAAAGAAAGAATTTATTTTTTTAAATACTAGAAATTCAAACAAAGTTTTTTTTCTAAATTTGACAGCGTAATTTTTTTTAATGATTTTGATTAAATTTTGAGGAGAATTTAAATGCATTGATCATAACTTAATATTTAAAGTACTAGCGCAAAGTAAAACACAAACTAAAGAATATTGTTTAGTCAAATATTTCAACTTCCTAATATGGGGGATTTTATCCCTTCCTCAGTGTGAAAATTATGTGCATAAAGCAAGGCTTTGAACGACCTGAAGATTCAGCGTTTTGTTTTCAAAGTCTCTCTGATAAATGGCTTGCACTTTTTATGAAAATAAAGAAAACTAAGTATGCCTTGTGAACTTATTTTTGTCAACAGATCACACACACAATATTTGACATACAACTGCAAATTTAGTAACAAGATAATTTATCTAAATCGTCTAATTACCGAATATGTATGCATGCACATGTAAGGATCTAAACATTTATTTTGGTTTTGTAGTTCACGGGCTCATCAGCAATTAAATAAACATAGTTATTTCCTCCGAATTAAATTTATCAAAACTAGATAGCAATTTACAAATATGACTTTAAAGCAAACTATTTCGCTTTTCCGTTATTGCATTAAAAACTTTTCTGACACTGACACAAGACAAAAATTTACAAATATGGCTTTCAAACAGATTATTTTGCTTTTAAGTTATTGTATTAAACAAACAGAAATAATCACAAAAATGTGCTTTTCTGACACATACAAATCTGAAACGTGAATATTTATCAGAATCTCGAATTGATATTTTTTGTTATAATTAACATATTTAGATTTTTTGAATAGTTTGCATAAGATTCGGAAAAAATGAATCCCAATTATTTCTATAAATAAACCTAAAACATTCATGGAACAATAAGGAACATGTATGAATGTCTTTTTTAGAAGATTCCTATAGGAAGATTACCAATTGTAATGGTTCTCATGGCAAGACCTTGAAACTTTCTTCAATTCTTAACAGATCAAATCCATCCTTTATTCAAAAGAATTTTTTGAATAAAGGATGGATTTGTCCCGACTTCCAGTCCAGGTTCGGGTATTGTTGTTCTTCATTTGTGTTCTGTCTGCGAGGTGTGTGAATGCCCCCCACACTGTAAAAGTGTGTTGTGCAAACGAATATGTGTGTGTTTCATCTTCAGATTAGTTAGAAGTCAGACTTCTGCCCTCTGAGTTCTCAGTGGTCTTTACCCTCTGAAACTGTTTCACCTCTTTCCGTGGAAACATGTACAGGAATATCATGATCAACAGTTTGTTGTCAGATAGATGTAAAAGAATGCCTTCTAGCTTTGCCGAGATGGATTGTTTTTGTAGAATTTATGAAGCTTCCAGAAACATTCTTTTCTCACTTAAATTCCTCAAGTGTTGAAAAAGTCTTGAGGCGATCTCAATCAGACTGCTACAAATATTTTCCGTCCCATCCCTGCAAATAATGGATTCTCGTCACGATTTATCTAGGGACGAGTCCACAGAAAACAGTTCACTGTTGCGAATTTCGGCACAAAACTTCTAGGAGCCTTAGCTTCCCATGACCTTCCTTTTATTCTCTTAGAAAAAAGCGGATAGACCAGACAGAGAAGGGTCTGGAGGTGGGGATGAAAGTCTTTAATAGTCTTCACTCCCGTTAGACCGTGACCAAATTTCAAATAAACATGACGTCTTTCCAATAAATTTGCTCCATATTGCTGATACTAGACTTTTCCTTTTTTTTTACCTTTTGTTTGACGTCAGATTTGATGGTGGGATTAAGTGTGGTTTGGTTTTTAAATTCAAGAAGAAATATGAAAATTCAAATACATTAATGATTTATTGATCTGACCAATATTGAAATAAATTATGTGTAGAAACTGGTCTTTTGAACGATGTATTTATTTGTAAGTGTTTATTCGGTTTATATAATTTCAGAAAAGAATGTAAATGTTAAAAGTATTGATATTTTTAGGAAATGAATATGGTGTAAGATCGAAAATGAATTGCATAAAAATACTCATATGTCACTTGTAATTTAGATATTTATTTGCAGAATTTGTATACATATACATAAATTTTGTGCTGCGTAAAATTTTGAGAGAAATCGAATATGTATTTAATACAGATTTTGAACAGTTTAAATTAAAGTATGAAGCTGCTGGGCGTTTTGAAACTAAATTTAGCCAGTGTTTTTAAATATATATAATTTCATAATTTTCATTAAAACAATGACTTTGAAACCTTTTAATTAATTTATTTATTTTGCTTCTTCAATATTCTTCGATTTTGAAAGTAAATTATAATAATAATTTAGTTAAAAGAACAATTTAAATTCTGAAAAAAATATTTCCTTAATGAGAATGTTAGAAAGTAGCTGAATGTTAAATTTGATAATTCACGTCCCTACGATCTTTTTTATATATAACTGTATACCAATTTTAATCAAACAAGTATGATGATTAAATTTGTAAATATTTTACAAGCGGGTAAACATTGCATGTTAATGTAGAGTTGACTCTCTTAGATAAAAAAAAATGTTGGTGATACTTGCTATAAGGAAAAAAGCACAATGATTAAAATTAACGTTTGAGTGGATATGTTTAAAATGGGCTTTTAAAACCCATATATAACAAGCCCCCATTCAAAAGATATGAATGTGAAAATGCCTATTATGTCAACCTAGTGTATGTATCCTATAAATAATATAGATTGTTGGTATGTGATTTCATCAAGGTTGCTTTTCCTTGAAGACACCATATCTTTTCTTTCTTTCTTTTTTAAAAATTTGCATACAAACTTCTCTATTCCTTAAGAACCTCATTGCCTGTTTTGCAATTTTACCGAAGAGGCACTTAGCAGAAGATTTAACATAGATAATATCATTTCAGACAAAATCATCTTGATTCGAATAGCGCTGTTCCAATTTAGCCTTTTCCCAATATCCCCGACTCGCATGACCTAGAAACTGAATTATGATTGGCCTATATCTGGTTCCAGAGTTCCTTGCATTTCTAACATATACGAACGAATTTAAATCGGAGGATTATTCTCATTGATTAACATAGATGCAATATTTCCCATATGATAGCTCTTCCCTGTAAATTTAAATTTAGCATTATGTTGTAGTAGTGGAGTTGCAAATATAATTATGGTGTCCTATCCTCAATGTCAATTTTAATATTTTCCTTAGTATGCATATAATATCTAGATTAACATTTGTGCCAATGACGCGTCTTTATAATGATTCCATTACAAATTAGCCACTTGCAATAATTTGGAATTCCCCAAGGCCATGGATTACTAACAATGCGAAATAACCGAAGCAATGGGGTGGAACTTCACAGCCAACTGATCGACGTCAATTATGGTTCTGTCATGCCCTCAATCATCATACTCCGACGCTTAACCTCCCCACAACCTAATCCCCCCTTGTCGCAAAACCTTCAGTAAAGCAAAGGGGTATTATACATCGGAAAAGGGTGAATATATCTCGCCTGAAAACAGGTGGTGTCACGGAATATGCGGAACCAGAAGGGGAGTGGTGAGTAATTAATATGTCTGTCAAGGCTAGCAGATGCATTGTGGTTGTGTAAGAGCCATGCGTTCAGACGTTTACCTCAGAAACTCTCTGGGGAACATCAGCCAGAATTTTCGTGCAAGGGGATTTAGTTCCATCAAACCGTCAATAGGTGGAGAATTTAGAATTTATTGAAAATTCTATATGAAACCTAGGAATTAATGAACCAATCAGATTATCTGAGCATTTGATGGATATAAATGTACTCCGATTAGTGTTTAAGACATTAGTTCCCTGGTTAGTGTAAAATTTAGGCACCTTGTTACCATAGGTCAGCGTTTCCAAAACTGTTTAAAATGTGTACCCCTTCTATAATTTTAGTAATGCTAAGAATCTCTCGTCAAAAAAATGTATTTTTATAACAATCAAAAATATATTTACTTTTAGTGAAATACACAAAATAAAAATAAATTAAATTAAACCTAATCTATATAAATAAAAATGAATCTATGTCTTTATGTCTCTCATTCCTTCCTAAACTGTTCATAAGCGTCCGATGAAACTTGGTCAGCTTATTGTTGACACCCTCGCGATGATTATAGGGATGGAACAACTATCTAAAATTTTCAAAAAATGGAAACTTAATTGTACCTATTTATCAAGGATTTATCTCCAAATAACTTACCGAGGAGATAATATATTCTGTATAAATGCTAAATCAAAGTTAAAGGTTAATATTTTGTAATTATATTACACAAATATCATGCAAGTCATTCTGAAAGGTAACAACTATATTACAAATTATGCGAGAATGCTTTGCTGAGACCAGCCCGGGGGGTTTTAAATAATAATTAAATTTTAGTTTTTCTCAGTAAGTATAAAAAATACTGTAGACGAAATAATTTTACACCATCTTAATTTTCAAAAAGTATCTTTTAAATTGCATTAACGATTTTATGGTATAAATATATTTTCTATGTTTAATCAATTTTAAAAGAAAATATTATTACCCCTTTTTCTAAAATTAAATTTGAGAATTTTGGAGGAAAATTAAACGAATCCCGAAATACAATGAAATAATTCCTTTCATTACCGTTCTGAAAAAAAACCAAGTTTTTCAATTCTAAAATAATACCCAAATGAACATTTGTTTGTTCGTATTTCACAAACTGCCGTACCGTTAATTTTAATCCGATAAAGCATTGCCAAATTATTGATTAATTCCACTTAATATTATTTTTTTCTGTGGCAGCAATGTTCCGGCTACTAGTTAGTAAAATTTAAATAAAAATTGCATTGTAAGTAACATTAGTTTGGATCAAGGAGAAGGGTGAAATTGTTTGTGCTGAGATGACAGATTGTCATAATTTGGTTCCCTGTTTGGTAGTTTTAATCTCAAATGTGGCTCTTTTCCTTTTTTTGACTTAATCTTTATAAATGCTGAAAAAAAAACTTCACATAAATATGAAATTGGAAAAGGCTAGATGTATTTCAGAATTGTAACTAGAATGATGTTAAGATGCTCTCCTTATGTTTAATTTTCAAAAATCCGTCTGAAACCAATTCCAACAATTCATCTTATTCTGCATGTGCTCTTTCATTATGGACATAGTCACGTTATTTTTGGGGGGTTGACTTTCGCATCAGTTGTATCCCCATCAAACTCATATTGAATACCTAAGCATACGCATACCACACTTTTAGAAACGCTGCCATTGGTAATAGACATTGTAATGACCTTTTGTACTAATCAGCTAAACAACAAATTTAAGCATAATTTTAGAAATAGCAACCTTAACCGTAATTGGAAATGAGAGTTGAAGCGATTCCGCATTGTTAATAGCTCTGATTCAAACGTGGTATTTTGTCCTTAAATACAATCATCTCCTCAACATCTTCAAGTTGCCATTTTAGCAATTTTCGTCAAATGTCTAACTATGAACACGTGCGCATATCTGAGGGTTTTTTTTTTCAAAGTATTCGTTGTTATTTAGGAAATCATTGACACCATGTCTCTGAAATTGCTTTTGATTTGAATAATGCAAAAAATATTTAAAAAAAATATTGTAATCTTCATTTTTATCTTTTAAATTCTAACAGCTATTAATATTAGTGTAATTCCGTAATATTCAACTGAAGTAAATTCTGATTAAAATATCGCTTAATTTTTTCTTATATTTCCAACATTTAACATAATTGTTTTTCATATTTTTGAAAACTATATTAATTCCCAAATGTATTGTGTCTCTAAAATAAATTCAAATTCTATTTACAAAAATCAAAATGGAAAGATAACAATGAAGTCATTTAATTCCATGGTTCTGGCTGTGTGAGGAAATTCATGCTTCCAGTTGAGGACTAAATATATGTCATTCTTTTATTTGGAAATATAAGTTTTTTATTTATTTATTATAGTTCATTTAAACAGGGTATCCAAGTATTCAGTTATATTGAAAGTATCTATAATACTAAAATAACTAAATGAAAGCAACTAAACAGATCGTAATCTTACCATTACAATTGAATAGATGTTAACAATATTAAAATATTTCTTACTTAAAGAGGTTTAATATAAATTTATTTATTTAGAAATTAGATAACTGCCGTTTGAATCGATCTGGTTGCTATCTTTCCTCAACCAGTAGCTGCCTGCTTGGTTAGCTGAAAATTCACCGCAATTTCTTATACAATCGATGTGGGACGAAATAGTATGATGCAAGTTGAGGGCTATATTTTTTCAAAAGTCTTTGGAAACCGGTTCGATAAAAAATTACGAAGAATTTCAAAATTTTCAGAAGATATTTTTCATTTTATATATTTCAGTTTTCATCATAGATTTCGCTGTCGCAGACGAAGAAGAAACCATAAGTTATGAAATACCAGTTTTAAATAAATATTTTGTTTTGGTTGTGTAATCTTTCTGCTTATTTTATTCTTCAACTTGATTTTTCCATGCAAAAACAGCAAAATATTATTTGCGAACTATTTTTGAAGTCTATGAAGTTTAAATAATGTAGTTTAAGAAATTTCAACATACATATTGCATAAAATATCATAATGAAAAAATAGTCTTTCTTTATTTCACTGATTCTACTACAACACAGTTTATTTGAAGAATGGACGGAAGTATGAAATAATTTTGAGTAATAATTTTTAAAACTATTCAATTGATATTTAGCAGCATTTTTGTACTTTTATTTTTAAAAATGTTAATTTAAATTTGAATGACTAGTGATCAATTTATAAATTTACAGTTTGATGTAAAATTTTAAATGTTTTAACTCTGTAAAAAATATAAATAAAAAAATGAACTCAATAAATGAAAAAATAAATATGATGATGAAGTGCTTTTCATCCAACAAATTTTTATCTTGAAACATATCACCATATTTTTTTAGAAACAAAAATATTTAATACGTAATAGACTATTTTAAAACCTCTTTTCCACTATTTCTTCGAAAACGTTGTCAGGAATTATTACCATTTATTAAGTTGGCATAGGCTATGCAAAAAAAAAAAATTATTTATTTGATATTTGGTTACATCTTGATGCTGTGTTTGAAAAGTGTAGAATATTCTTTCAAGATTTAAATTTAAAAGCGAAAAATTTATAAATATGCAATATGATGAGTAATTTATAATGAGATTTATAAATATATAAAAAATAATGAGTTCAAAAATTGAACTTAGTGAAACAAAAATCTATATGATGATAAAATGCTTTTCATCCACTAATTTTTCTCGTGATAAATGTTGCTATATTTTTTTAAATAAAAACTCAGAGAATTTAAAAATAATAGACTGTTTTAAAATCTACTTTCCATATCTATATATATAATCATTTTAGTCAGTTAAAAAATAAAATCCAGCAATAATTTGCTGCTTAACTTTAAATTATTATTTTGAGTAACATTATTTTATATAGATAAAACAAAATCTATATTTTATTATAATTATTATATAGATAAGCAGCAATGAATCACTGATATCCTTCTAATCTAGCCCCCATGGCACCATAACGCAGTCACCAAATATAAAATTGATTCTCAACTCATGTCTGAGAGAATGAATGAATAATGGAAAAGTTTCTTCACCTCCGCGCCTCAAGCTTCAGCGCAAGGTGTGCAGCTCCATCTAAAGAACTTCGATTTCGGATAATGTCTGCGTGCCTCCTTCAAAATTCATGAAACACAATCTCGTGAAATAATTTTTCCTACCTGGCCTCTATCAAGGACGATAGAAACTTTCCAGAGGGAGCGTCTCAAGTGGATCATTGCAGGTAGAAAAATATCCAAAAAATAAATCTCCAAAAACTATTTAACTACTAAACGGAAATTGAAAATGCATGTTATGTCTGGAGAGTTTGAAATTCAAGTTAAGAATGGAAACCATTGGATGCTAAATTTATTATTGGCAGGTTATTTATTGGGATTTCTGAATGATTAGGGAATAAAAGGAAAGTTAAATAACACATTGGTGAAAAACAATTTTTTTAAAACGATTTGGCAACAATTTTAATATTAGAAGAAACACTTTAACGGATTGCAAATTTTATTTTACGTATTAATTACATGTTTGTTGCATAATATGTTTTTGGGAAGATCAAACTGGGAGGGGAAAATAAGACATCAAAGATATATATCTCATGCCATTTACATTTGGTTTCGGTGACGTCATATTCTATGTCATTTGTAATTGAAGTTTGCTTTTTAAAATATTTTATCGATTTCTGTCAAGCATTCAAGAATTTTCAAGAAATTCACTTTATATATTTGAATATTTTTTAAAAATTCAGGTGTCTAAATCAGATATACAGATGAAAATTTCATCAGGAGAGCATGTGTGTTCTCCTTTATAATAACCATCCGTCTTTGAAGATCAGCTAGTTTAGCTCAATTAATGTTCACTAAAATATTGATTTGATGATGATGTGGGTACGGTTTTCCACGGAAATAGATGCAGTAGCTCCTGAGGGTAAAGACCCCTGAACAACCGAAGCAGAAGTCTGACTTCTATCTCAAAACAGATGAAACCTACACACATTCGCATGCACAGCTCCTTTTTACAGGGGGCACATTAATACATCTCCTAGATTGGGCGCAGATGAGCAACAATGCATTACCGGGACATGAACAGAGAACACTCAGTTCACTGGAAAGTCAAGCTACCCTTATGCTAGGAAGCTGGCAAAATATTCATTTAATTATTTTATATAATTGGTCTCTTAATAGTTTATCCAACCAATATAAACCAAATCATCCAAATATAATTTAAAATAGAATGCCTGAAGTTACTTGCTGAATTTGTTCCGTTAAATTTGGTAATTAGCAAACCCGATTTCCATTCAATTGTTCTTCAAATCCATCCTCCTCCTATATAAAATAGACTCGATTCCACCGAAGACCAGTCATGTGAGGGGGTCTTTTGCAAGTTAAATTTAACAGACATGCCGATGAAATTTAATTCTTTTCAAGGGGCAATTTTCTAAATAAAGTAAATCATAAGATTTAATATGGAACTCTGCAAAGAGTTAAAATGTTTATTACAAAATATTTTCACTGCTTCACAAAACAGCGAGAATCTTGAGAATGTATTAACAGCAAGATACTGCAATCTGATTGGCCTGGTGGTAAGGTTTCAGGTTCGGTCCAAACGTCATCCCGCTGATGTGGAGAGGGATGTGCCAGTTCAGGTGTCGTCTTCGTCATCTGACCGTGGTTCAAAATGACGAGGTCCGTCCCAAAATAGCCCTAGTGTTGCTTTAAAACGGGACGTTAATATAATTAAACTGAAAACCTATATTATATAATCTGAGAACCAAATTGTGATTTGGTTTAGCTTGCGTTGGTTAATTTTACAAGTTATTTAAATTCGTTGTTAATTTGTTTTTTATAGTGCAAAGGCCAAAACTGGCCAAGCTATGCCAAACTCGTAATAGCTTAAAATATTAAAAAATTAAGAGGATTTCACTAAAATAAGGAGAAGTAAAATTTCAATAACAAAGTGAAAATATAAATTAGATAATATGCATGAAGTGTATATCAAGTAAAAATGAAAACACATTAACATGGTAAGGTTTTACAGCTATGTCTCTCCAATATTGATACTCGCTGCAAAAAATATTTTATTCTTAGAAAGTGGTATTTAGGACATTCACATATGACATATCGAACAGAAATTGGGGTATTACATTCTGCACAAATCGGAGCTGCATCTGAATGAAGTAAATGTTTGTTAGTAAAATAGGCATGACCTATGCGAAGTCTTGTTAACAAAACACTCCTTCTACGGCTGAGAGAGTTATTCTTAAAACCAGAAATAAATGATTGGACAGATTGCAAATTATTGTCAAGTTGAGAGTCCCGAATATGATGCCATATAAGAAGCGAACATTGCTTTAAAAATTTATCTGTGTCTTGAAACACTTAGATAAAATTCACAACCTTCTGAAACTGCCTTCAAGGTTCTCTAACATTGTTAACAAGTTAATTTATAAATGTATATAATTATGCGTATTGCATTTTTACATATGTAGTCACGGGCGAATAAATATTTTCTTAAAACTTTGATTTATATACCAAGGGATGGGTCTCGTAATTTTGAACTACGGACGATGTTTCAGCTGACATTCCCTTGTCCACACCACACAAGCAGGATGACGTTTTGCCTGACTGATTCAACTTTCGATAGGCTCCCTTAAAAGATGGTTCTTCCGTGGAATCCGGGGTCTCGAGCTTGAAAACCATAAGGCTCAGAAGCCGAGATCTTACCACTATGCCTTCGCTTATACCAAGGAAGAATGCAAAAGCTAATACCTGTGAATTCTAGAGATAAATACTGAAGTAGGGTTTCCTAAAAAGGTCGAGTTCAAGTTTAATGTGCCGCTACAAAATCCGAAAGCATACATTCCACAACTTACAAAAATGTAATATATGGTAATTATTCTATTTTACAAAAGAAATTTATTTCACAAAAAATATCTTTTTTGTCACTAAAAATAATTTCAATAAGTGCATGCGAAAAAAATTAGTATGAAATATTTTGCAATAAGTTTGGTTTTGGAAAAGTGTGGGAAATTTTAAAAGTTTCGAGACAGAAATCTCGAAATCTGGTTTAATTATTCGCAGTGTAGTCTTTTGTTTGTGTATTGATTCTTGGTCTTATTACTTTTCTTGAGATTGCTCATTAGATTTGGCATTACCTGTGGATGCTAGTACTTCTGATATAATTAAAATCAAGCTTTGATTCCTAATTTTGCACTTTCCAAATTGAATATTTTTAAAGAAATATTCGAAGTGATATAAAATTGATCGTTAATTTGCTAGCATTGTGTCATAATGTTTCAATATATTGGAAATATTGTTGCAAAAAGTTAAGATAAAATTATTTTTATTACATATTATCATCTAGCTGTTTATTTTGTTATAATAATGAACACAACTAATGAGCAACTCAAAATTAAATGCATATATTTTACTAGGATTAATTACTAAATATATTAAACGATTGAAAAGGAATTTTGCTATTTTAATAAAATTGTTTAAGGATTTTTAAAAATAAAAAAATGAAAAGGAATTTTCAGCTTTTTCCATAAAGAGTATGCTAAATTCAATGCATTGAATTTGGTTTTTTTTTTATCATAATTAAAAGGAAAAGGAGAATTACATTATATTTCTAGAAACATGCTTACGATATTTCCTTAGGGAATTACAATTAATTTTAAATTTTTGGTCCACAATATTAATATACAACTGTATAAATATGTGCATATATTTCATTTGATATTGCTCTGAAAATTCTAATATACAGCTTATTATTTTGATTATCTCTTCTGCATAATGTATTTAAATATATTTTTGAAACTTTTAAGCATTTTAACAACAGATTATCCTAATTTTTAAAATTAAATTTTTCTTTGTATTCAAAGTTGTATATGAAAATAATAATGACGTTCTATTACTTTTGATATAATTTTTTAAATCGCTGATTGTAATTATAAAATAATGCATATTAATTTTTTAAAAACACTATAACTATCAATAAATTTTATTTATTTTGACAAACAAGTAATTTAATATTGCGTTATTCTCAAAAAATCAGTAGAACATTACTAACTACAGCAAACATAGTGATTGCATAAGCTTGATATTTTTTGTTATCTCCCTTGATTCTATTCCGTTGCTATAAAATAATTTAGCAACAAAATTGCCAATTGCAAATACTTTGAGGTAATAGATAAACATTAATAATTGGAAACAAAATATATTTCCATATAACTGCAATATGTAAATAAATTTTCTGTAGCAAAATCAAAAGGAAAGTGTACAAATACATTAATCTATTGAAAACAAACATAAAACGTGAAACAAGTTATATACCTTGAATTGCAACAAGAAATATAAATTATTCTTTGAAATGTAGAAATGTATCGTAAAATTCTATATACCATTGCTAACATTCAATCGTAGAAATATGTAAATAACAATAGTAAATTTAAACAATTCCTTCTATTTATTTAAAATAGCACAATTTCCTATAAACAGACTCATAATAATGGAATCACAATTTATTCATTAATTTCAATTAATTGAGTTGAAAGTTCTCCTAAGCCAGTCAATTTGATTCTGTCAATATTGACCATTTTCATCCAATAAATAATTCATCATATTGATTTGCATCATATTGATGACAATACCGCGATTTGATAAACCCTCATCCTTTACATATTCCTTTACAAAGGAGCCATAGGTCAATTAATCAAGATTTGTCAGGGCCATTGATTATTGACTATTCCAAATTAGTGCAGCAGCACGGAAGAGTATATTCAATCGATTGAAAGCATCGATTACGATTATGTCATAGCTTCATTGGTAAAGTTATTGTGCAACAATGTTTCCATCCACGCAATATAATCCTTTTCTGTCAAAAGACTGTCACTATCGAAAAGAACCGGGCACCGGAAAAAGGGGTGCATGATCACCCGGAAACCAGGTGGATGAAATCAGAAGGAGGTCGAATGAGTAGAATAATTAATATGCTTGTCAAGTTGGTTTGATATGCAGAAACCTGTGGTCTTATTAAAGCGTTTTCCATAAAGACTACTGGATTTTCGTGTCTCTATTTAACATAAGGTTTTGGACGATATATACAAAATTTTATTCGATATTATGAATGCGAGAAATATTCTGAAGTTATTGTAACACTTTTGTCAGGGTATTCTGTGCCTGCAGATGTAGACTGGTTGATTAGATTATCGGCGCCTTTTTCCGGCGTCCTGGCCTAGAGGTAGCGTGTCTTCCCAGTGATCTGGGATTCTTTGGTTCGGGCATGGTTGTTATTCTGTGTGTTCTATCTGTGAGATGCGTGAATGAGGCCCCTGTAAAAAGTGGTTGTGCAAGCGAATATGCGTGGGTCATCTTCATATGAGCTAGAAGTCAGGCTTCTAGCCTCTGCTCTCCAGGGGCCATTACCCTCAGAAGCCACTGCACCCCCTTTCCGTGAACACTCTCATAGGCGTCTTTTTTCCTTCTCAAAAATATATGTTTTTAGAATAATGTACTTTTAGTAAATAAGTGACACTGCAAAACCATCCAAAATTAACCAAGACTTCTTTTGTGCAATACATAATTATTACATAAAATGGTTTAAAATTTTGCAACACGTTAATATTCGTTTAATTTTTTAAAATCATTTCTAAAACCCAAAATGTACTATTTCATTAAAAACTACATAGATTTCATTTCTGGACTGTTTTGTTTTGCAAATTTTATAAGTTTGAAAATTGCTAAAGAATAGATTCTATAACAGTAATTTTTTTCTGCAACAAAATATGATTTTATTTTGTTGATTCATCAAACATTAACTCGTGTTCTTTTGTCAATGTTCAAGTAAGAAAGAATAGCTTTCTTCTTGGTAGATTTTAATTAATTGCATTCCAGTATTCTAAAATTAATTAAAATTTGCTCCAAGATCCTATCACCATCCTAAAATTCTACTTGTTCTAAATTTCATGCCTTTAGGCCTGAAAGTAGTTCCAATGTATTGTTCTCACACACATACGCATGCAGATGTAAATTAAGTATAATTTTATTTCTTTTTAGTTTCAATTAATTAGATTATAATATTTTTATTAAAATTAAAATTATCTTGATGCATACCCCCTTTCAGAAATTTTAATTGCTCGATTTGGTAGCTTTAGGTCTAGCTGTATTTTCGAAGCTTTTCCGATATATGGTTCGTACACGCCTACATATGCAAACATATGCACACACACATGTACAGAGATTATTAAATATTAGTAGAAAGAGATAAATAAAAAAATATTTAATTAATCATGAGATAAATTTTAAAGTCAATGTAAAATGATAATTTTTTTAGCACTTGACAATTAGTTGTATGATTAGGTTCTATTTTCCAGCACATTGCTCACATAATATAGAATAGAATCCCATTCACTGCTTGCTCGTGAATGTAATAAGAATTCTACTCAGACGCATAAAGCCATCTGCTTACACTTTTGATGTTGCTCAAAATCGATTTCATTTTGCTTTTTATTCCGTCTACTCTGTAAATAAGCCAAAAGCGAAAGGATTGTGAGCACATACAGAAATGAAAGCCATCGGTCTACGTTTCAGACGGAGATAGGTTCTGCAGCATCGTGAAGAGCTGGAAATTCTCAAGAGACGAGCCAAAAATAAGTGCATTAGCTCTCTGATAAATGCCAAAAACATTCGTTGTCATACAATATTAAGCCACATCGCAAAGAGGTTAGTTGGATTCTTCAACTAAAACTTCTGTGATGAGAATTCCCCTTGGAGTCTATTTTGTAAACTCATTACAAGGTGGATGAAGAGTTGTGAGAAGGTTCCTGCTGCTTTTATTGAGATGACTGAGTCAGTTTTTAAAGGCTTTGGAACTAGCTTATTAAAGAGGCAAAAGTTTGAATTTATTTACTTTCTGCTTTTCAGGTACTTGCCTGAAAATTCTTTATAATTTTGTGCATAGAGGTTTGATTTTATACCCTTTATATACCCTATTTTATACCCTTTTTTGATCCTGTTCCTTTTGAATTAATTGGATTGATTAAGAAAAAGCATGTAATAATTTTTTTGGATTGTGATGAAATTGAAGTTATTTCTTCCAATGCACTTTATCTTTTAGTAATAATTATTGATCCCTTAAAGCAATATCCAACGATACATATTTAAATGAAGTAATATATTTTATTCGAATATAAAATTAAACATTTGAGGTTCACGAATATCAACAGCTTGTGTTATTCAAAAATTTTTTAAGTTATCGAAATTGCTGTTGTTACTTATGGCACTTTAAAAGCCACTGACAGTTATCTGTCAGCGATTTAAACCTAAATAAGCGTCTCTTATTTTTTCAGTAGCCCCAACTAGGGACAAGAGTAGGATTTAACTACTTCATACTTCACATTCACTTACATATACGTTTAGAAATAAGTGGAGCAAATTCTTAAATTTATATATTTTTATCAAATTTTGAACGAAAGCCAATTAATTAAATTAATAGTATTACATTCAGAATTCAAGGAGCTAAATAAATGAAATTTAATACACAGTGTTATAATTTTAAACAACAGATTCATATAATTCATATCAAACTTAGAACCAGATACATCAAGAGGTTGACCATCTATTCATTCACATCTATATATATAAATACGATAAATTAAAAAATAATGAAATATTTTTAAAATGATCTAGTTATTATGAGAGTTCTGTACGAATTTGCTCACATTTCCTTGATAAAATTAGATCCAAAATGTTTTCTCTGTTTTCTTCATTATCCTAGTTAACTAAGAAACATTCATGTGAGAGTGCTCTGAAAGTAAAATTGGAAATTTCAATTTATTCTAAAGTCTACAAATATTTTTTACAAAATTACGTGGTGGCCAAACAATTAATGGAAACATGTCAAATGTTTCAGAGTGACAACAGTTGATTTTCCTTTTTTTCATGTTCTGCTACTATATGTCAAAATAATTACATTTATACATAATTAGCCGTAAAATAAAAAAAAATAGACGCAAATTTTAAAATAACATATTTATGGTTTCATCTAGTTTTTATATACATAAACAAAGCACATTCCCCTAAACTTTTGAAAAGTTGTTAATTATCCTTTGTCTTACACTTAATAAAAGTTTCTCATTCTATTTAGACACGAAGAGACAATTTTAATTTTAAATTTTCAGTCATTACAACGAACCCCAAAACATTAACAAATACCTGATATGCTCCAAAAAGATTCCGAATATTTGGAGGATATTTAAAAACATATTATCTAATTTGGAGAAAAATTTATGATAGTGCGAGACTTCACAATATCAACTGGCGGAAGATATTTTGCTTGAAATATTGTCCATGTCCTCAGGGGAAAGATAGGGATGCACTGATGTTTTTATTTCGTTGACAAACAGCAGTCTGGGGATCTCAGTAGAACAAGTTGTACTTATCGTAAAAACAGTTTCCTTCATTTTAGATCAAAACTTATGATGCAACTTTAATATAGAAGAAGAATGCGACACCTTCCTACTGTGTACATACTTAAGTTTAAATACAACAACATGTAGAAATATCGTTGACTATCATATTTGCATACGAATACTCTAGTATCAGTTTAAAAGACAGATGACGAAATATATATATAAATAAGAAGTAATACAATTTTAATAATTATTTAGGTAATTGGATGATTAACTAAATATAAGTACTTTTGAATTAATTTGTAACATTAATTATTTTAACTATTAAGATATGATTTATATTTTAAGTGTATTAAGATAAGTATAAGAAAACATTTGAATTTATAATTGAGAATTCCATATTTCTAAATTTATCTATTTATTACCATAACTTTTTTATTTTAATCATTAAGTTTATTATAAACTTATCGTTATTCATGTCCTACTATTTGTTCACACTCACCGTATATCTATTCATTCAAATATCTTGCTCAAATTTTCAATCGTTAATAAAATACTTTTTATTCAATCAAGGTCAAATACATTTTTTTAAACTTGCAGTGGCTGCCGGTGTAATTACAGTTTTTAAAAAATACTAATTCATTAATAAATTTAATTAATTTTTATTACTTTAAATGGAGTTTTAAAAGCTTATAATGAAGATTTAAATCACCATGCAGAAGCTCAATCTGCAAAATGCAAGGATTTCAGTGTTTTTCACGTGAAGGTGAAGAATGCGAGTTCAATTCTTGCAAAAATAAATACTTTTTTAAACTTAATAATTTTTTAATTATTATTTAATAAAAACTAATTAAAGTACATTTTTTCTTTGTAGACCTAAGTAAAAGTTGAATTTAAATTTTTATATCACTTGTTTTCTTGCAAAATTTGTTAAAATGTGTAAAATATATTTGCAAAATCTCTCTAAAAAGTTCTATATATTCTTTTTAGATTCCACCAAATTCATCCAAATAAACATGTTTTAACACTTACTTAAACAGCTAAATGTGTAATAAAAATTGTTTTAAATTGAATTATTTAATTTCTAATAATTTTACATATTTCTGGTTTTAGGTTTGGATATTTTGTGAAAAAATATTTTTAAAAAATTCTAACTGAAATGATTGATTCTAAATTTTAACAGAAATGACTGATTTATTTCTTTATATTTTGGCGTAATTTTAGGGTACAAAAGCATAACATCTTAATATAAGCTAGTTACCTACTCAGCATCTATGTACACACTCACGTACTTACACAGAAATATATAAAATGATAAATATTTGCTTATATGCTTAATACGATAAACAATAATACAAATAAAAATGTATAATATAATACTTTTAATATAAATATACAATCTAACGTTTACGACTTCGTGAAAATATCAGGCATATCAACATTTCAATGTCCAAATATTAACTAAAATATAATTTTATTAATAATCATTTTATAAATTTTTCTTTATAATATTTTTATTCATTTTATTTTTTGATAAATTCAGTAATTTGTTAATATATTTTGTTTTACTATTATAAGGAAATGCAAACATTAACTCTAATTTCTTATCAAACTATTCTATAGCGTTGCCGAGTGTCGAAATTCAGATAAAGAAATGTTTCTTATTATGAAATAGGAATTTTGTTTTTCTTATTTTGTAATTTGTCTTCAAATTTACGCACGCAATAAACTGCTGTAGATTTATTTTATTTAATTGCTGATTTTCAAGTTTATAAAATGTAGAATTACCGACTAAGAAATAACGTAGAACTATTAAGAAATGAATATTTACTGACAACATTCCAAAGGTTAGTTTGAATCTTACACAAAGAAGGCAGACTTCAAGGGCTATTTTTAACCATTTTAAAGTAACGATTAAAGATTGGAGCAAATTATAAGAATACAGAATGGATGGCTGAATTGAATACAATAAAATCCACCGAAAACAGGAATAAGAAAAATGATTAGACAAATAATAATAATAATGAAAAAAAACTAAAATTAATTTTTTTGCTGCTTCCTCATTGGTGCCACCCTAGTCTGGCCGGATGAGTTACCATCTTGGGGCGGAGGGGGGACGGCAAAGAGACTGGCAGGAAGGCCAGTCGTGAAACTGGATGGCGGATGATTCCGGAGGCAACCTTCAACTCCACAACGCGAGTGACATGTCCCTTTCCTGGGAACTCTTTAACTACTCTGCCTAGTTTCCAGTTCAGAGGTGACACTGAGTCCTCTTGAATTACGGCTAAATCACCTATTAGGATGACTTGTTAACTCGGTGCTTTTAGAGACGAGACGTCAGCTGGGATAAGTATTCTCTGGACCATCGCATCCAGAACTGCTTCTTGAGCTCGAGGAGATGGCCATATCTAAAAGTTAAAGTCAAATCTAGATTAGTAATGCAAACATTTCTTTCAGGAAGGTCCATCATAGGAGTTCCTATGAGGATGTGACCAGGGGTTAAGGCTCTGATATCACTGAAATTAGAGAATAGTGGCACCAGTGGCCTTGAGTTCACGCATGCCTCAATTTGGCATAATAATGTGGAAAACTCTTCAACAGGTATTCGGCAAGTGGCGTTTAGTTAATTTGACCGACGCCTTCTATTACCCACCAAAATTGGGGGCATAGGGAACATGAAATGCCACGTGATAGCCTTGGCAGTTGAGGTCTTGAATAGACTTATTTCGAGATAAGTCAATTAAGGATTTTTTGTAGGTACTTGGTCTATAAAGTTCCTTCCATTTTTGGAATAAATGACGGCTGGGTAGCCTCTACGTACGATGAAATGTCGTAGGGTCACTAAAAACGCATATATGTAGATAAGCTGGAGGCTATTTCCAGATCGACGTCCTCGGTATCATACAAGTAAATAAATTACGATTTGAATCTGGAGGCTTTTCTCTGATGCTGACATTTGTTAACTATTGGTCCAGCATAATAGACTCCAATTTTTTCTAATGGTCAACTTATTGAGGTACGTTACATCGACAAATCACCCATTATTTGGTAAATTTATTTTCCACTTAATCTAAACATTTTATACAATATCTGAGAACCTTTCCCCTAGTGGAATGGGAATTCGGAAACCAATATTCTTGTAGAATTAATGATAAGACTAGATTTTATCCTTCATAGAAACTAATTTTCTGGAAATGTTGCATAATTAACGACGGTATATGGTGGTTCTTTAGAATTAACATAGGATGTTTTTCGTCGAACGATAATGTTTGGTGTTTACTTAAAACGCATATATGTACTACACGTAGAATGCCATCTTGAGTCTAAAAATATATTTATTAAAAAAATTTGTTAATTTACTGGTTGTCTTCACTGATTTATTTTTGCTTAATTATCTGTTATCTTCGGAAAACTTCTGTCCCCTGTTTAAGTTTTATTATTCTTCGTTTTGCATGGTCTATTTCTTGAGTTTGCAATGGTCCGATTCAAGGATATAGAATTATTTGAAAACCTGAAAATCCATGCTACAATTCTAACTAGTTTTAAGAATGACGAATATTTCTATAGAAAGTCCGGGAAGTGGGTAGTTTCTACTTCTATACAATGAGCTTCATGATCTCGTAATATATTATCTTCTGAAATCGATGAACTGAGCATTGACTGGGAACGATGACTTTAGAAGAACGTTAAAGTCCGAATGAAGCCATGGTGGACCAACAACCCAGTTGCTGGTCCTTAACTTTACAGGAAAAAGTCTTCGAGATGCTGAAACAGTCGGATTGTGTTTTCCGGGTATGTTTCTACGGGACTCAATTGACGTCAGTGAGTTCATCATTGACGACGTCATTAGTGCTCCACACGATGTTTCACAAATTGGTTTCCCTTTGCTAGATGGCTAGCTATCCAACTTAATGCTATCAAGGCGTCGTACCATAGCAAGACTTTATCGACTTTGAATCTAACTGTAGTTTGTAAAGCATTCGCCAAATACGCCAATAAAACTGCTGCTGAAAGTTCAAGCCGATGCAACGTTAAGTGATTCACGGTTACAACTCATGTTTTTCAAGCTATTAAAGATACAGGAATATTGTGGAATATTCCGGTCAGATAGGTACTGGTGGCGTAGGCCTTTGCAGATGCATCACATAATCCGTGAATTTCTATTTTAGTGTCATTGGCTGCATGCATATATCGTGGAATTTGAATGTATTTCGGATGTAGGAGTCCAGATTGAAATTTGAAGCATTTTTCTAGAATATGCAGAGGTATGGGGTCAGTCCAAGATACTTCAGTTAATCAGAGTTATTGAAGCAATTGCATAATTTTCAGGACGATTGTGGCAGGTACCATAAATCCTAAC
This sequence comes from Argiope trifasciata, assembly GCA_026543055.1. NCBI lineage: Eukaryota > Metazoa > Arthropoda > Arachnida > Araneae > Araneidae > Argiope > Argiope trifasciata. The sequence goes on from JAPMOQ010012693.1 coordinate 1,161,061, forward strand.
GGATCATATGTCTGAACTATAAGAGATAACAATTGTCGGTTAGTAGTGACTCTTTTGGGATATACTGTCCGAACAGTCCAAATTTAAATTCCAGAATATTCCCAAAACTCTTTGAGATGATTCCTCATTAAAACATTGAATTACACTATCTGCATTAGTCTGGTAGTCCGGAAAGAATCTCTCGATGACTGGAAGCCCATTTTCTTAGAGGAAATCCTCCTGAACTCATAAAATTCTTTAACTCCTGCATTATGACGAACTACCTCAATCGAACCTCCTCCTGCCAATAAATCATCGACATAAAAGCTTCATATGCGATCGACATATTGCGATTGAGGAATTCCGATATTCATCTTCACATAACTTTTGGATTATGCGAATAGCTAAATATGGCGCACATAGTGTGCCTTGCGTTACAGTGTTTAATTTATAAATCCTAATTGGTTGATCAGGGCTTTCTCTCCAATTAATCCTTTGATATTTTCTAACCTCTTCGGCCACGAAAATTTGCCGATACATTTTGGCTATGTCAGCTGTAAACGCAACCGGTTAGCTTCTACAGTGAAGTAAAATATTTAAAATGCTCCTTTGAAGTTTAGGTCCCCTTAAGAGCACATCGTTTAAAGATTTGTTGTTAATCATTTTCTATGATGCATTGGACACTAGCCTAAGTTTAGTGGTAGTACTGTGCTCGTTCACTACACTGATGAGGTAGAAAATAACTAGGTTGGAGGGATATTTCATATGGTTTGAAGAGCGTCTTATGTTTCTTTTCTATATATTCCTTCATAAATTGAATGTATTGTTTTCGTAGGTTAGGATTTTGATTTAATTTTTTCTCGATAGAATAAAACAACTGAATGACCGCCATTTTGCTCTCATCTCTTACCTTATCTTCCTTGAAGGGTAGTCTAACGACACATTCTCCTTCATCAGTTCATGTTCTTTTATTTGAAAACAATTGTTCAACAGTACCTTCGGAATAACAGATTTTTTTCAATTTAGGTAACGATTCACAATCGAAGAATTCCTTTAAATTTTCATTTACACAAGCGATTGTTTGTACAAATTGTATGACAAATAATACTGGAACTAGCATGTGTATTGAAGTCAACCTGGCCACATAAAAACCAGCCGATTTTGCTGGGAAGAGTAGTAGGGATCACCGCTGGGCCTATGACGGCATTTCCCCTATTTAAACGGAAGAAAGTATCCACTTCCCACAGCACATCTATAAGGCTTTGTATGAGGAAATTAGGGCCTGAGAGCTTCGAATCTTTGATATGAGGCCAATCATATTGATCGAAATGCAAACTCGGAAGAGTTGAGACTACCCTATCCACAACGAATGTATTTACCGAAAATGAATCTGCTGAAAAATGCGGAGTGAATTCAAATTTGGTTTCTTCTAATAATGTGTCTACAACCATGCAATTAGCTCCTACCAAACCGTGTGATGTACTATCTAGTGGCAATCCTAAACGTTCTGCACATGCCCTCCTAATTAACGAATTTTAACCTCCACTATCAATTAGACCTTTGCACTGACTAACTTTCCCTCTTTTTTCCCTTCACGTTATTTAAAGCTGTTGATAATAAAACCTTACTAGAATAACATTGTGCCGTATTTAAAACTGATATTTCCGAATTTTGATTACTAATTACATCATTACTTCCAGCATTAGCCGCATATACATGCAAAAGAGCGGGGTGTTTCTCCGCACAGCTTTTACGATTTATGTTAATTCTCTAGTTTTCTATCATGATTTTGAATGAGGAAATTTTGACAAAATTTACTGAATTCTATAAACTTCCACCAAAAACATGCATTTTATTAAACGTAGGACATTTAAATAACGCAAGAGTATGATTGCACACTACACAAGTATAGTATAACCTTTATTGACAATCACACTGTTAACTAACAGTATCCGGTTTATTCTAGCATCAAGAGATTTTTTTTGCTGAATTGAATTTCATTTCCCGTTTAATACCCATCAAGTCATCTAAACTTCGTGCACTCACTCACTAAGTCTGGTATCTCATCATTCTCTAACGTTAATTCCTACCTTCGTTTTAGCGGTTGTTCTAATTTCAATACCCTAAACTGAATCCTTATCAAGTCACTCAACGAATTAGACTCTAACCCTAAAGTATTTAGATTTCTAATAAATTCATTGCATGCATCAATTATTTCTAACAAAGTTTTGGAATTATAAACTTTGACTATCCTTGTAAAAAATATTCTATTTATCTGAAATAATGCTAGCAATCTTTTATTTTCAAATCTTTCACGTAATAAATCCAAACAATGCTTAAAATTCCCCACTTTTAAAGTGAATCCAAGAATTATTTTTGAGGGAGGTCCAATTTAGATAATTTTAATACTGTACCTTTAACCGTGGATTCCAAATATCTGGAATTATTATCCGAGAGTGGATCTGTTTTTTCCTCAAAATCCACTCATAAATCCAAAATTATCTCCTGGTATTTCAAATATTTCCCCCAATTTATCGTCATTTTCTTTTATTGTAAAATTCTGAACTATTTCCGCTAATTTAACTTCAGCAGATTTCACTTTCGATTTTAAAATTTTGATTTTAGACTATTGTTTTTTACCACAGTCTCTAATTAACGGACTAAATAAATCTGATTCCTTTTATACTTGCTCAAAATGAACCTTGGTTTTAGAAATTTCAGGACTCGTGCATTTTTGTGATAATAATAAATATTAGCTTCAAAAATTTAATGTTTAAATAATAGAATGAGTACTGAATATTAGAAAATGCTTTATTGATTTAAATTTTCAATAATGAATTTTAATATTTCATCGATAACCCAGGCTATGACGGACCAAAATATATGTAGAATTAACGACTAAGAAATAATGTAGAACTAACGATTAAAAATTAAAATTTACTCACCTAATTCCGAAGATTAATTTAAATCCCACGAAAAGAAATCAGACTTTAAATACTATTTTTAACCATTTTAATGTAACGATTAAAGACTGGGTCGAATTATAAGAATACAGAAGGGACGACTGAATTGAATGCAATAAAATCCATAGGAAAATGAATAAGAAAAATGATTAGACAGAAAATAATAATAATAATTAACTAAATTCACTTTTTTTGCTGAGTCTTCATTGGCACCACCAGTCTAACCGGATGAGTCAACATAAATGAGCAAGATAAAATTTAAATAACTCCATTTCATAAAAAGAGCTTCATTGCAGGATAAACCAATAATATTTGTAAATAAGCTAGTTGTTAAATTTGGATAATTTATGGTAAATTTATAAAAATCTGTGTATTTGATTTTGTTCTATCAAATATACACATAAAAATAATAAACCAATTCTTGATTCAAGACCATTATCGGAATTTAATTTTACTTCATTCCTTACATTATAAAAACTAACAAATCAGCATTTCCTTTTTGTTAGGGTTCTTTCAATCTCTTCCCACAAAATAAATCGAAGTACGTGTCGAAGTTACAAATGTAATTCGATGCTTAATTTAATAACCCTTTAAAAGAAGAGTAATTTCTAAATTTCCACAAAAATACATGATCTTGGTGGCTCAGTGTAACTCCTGGGATATCGCTTTTTCTTCTTAGTAGTAAAAACATTTCTCTGCAGATAATTTTTAAAGATTTTCTGCATGCATCTGCATTGCAAATAAGCTTTTTACATGAATTTTATTTACTGTATTAAAAAGTATTACGTTAAGTATTATTACATACCATCATCTTTCTAACATAAAAATGTAAACTCAATTACCTTATTTAAACTTACTTTGAGTAGGATACATTAAGATTTGATGCATGTGACTGGCTATTTACTGTTGCTTTTCAGATTACTTTTATCCATTAGATATACTGTGAAAATAGTTTGTAAGTTACCCCTGAGAAATTATGCTTATTTTGTAATGCGAATTATAAAAGATGCACAATGAATATTGAATGCACTTTCCCTGATAAGTTAGTATCGAATAGAAGAATATATTGAAAGTATTCTTAATGGATACAAATTTAATGAATATCGATCTTGACCACCATTTGAATGACAAAGAGCATCTTTTTGGAAAATGCAGAAATTCTTAAGACATTAGCCCTATGTGTTCTAAAACCGAGATCTGGAGATAATTATAGAGAATTATGTGTGATGTCATATTGTGCTATGAAATTACAAATAGAAACGAATAATACAGAGAATATGAGGATTAATTCTCTGTTTGGAGTGTTGATTTCTCAATAAATTTGCGTACTGGTCACTTTGAACGTAATTGCTGTTTACCCATTAAGAACTTTATTTTGTTTTTATAATGAACTTCCACAAATGCTGTTCCTTGCTCATACTTCAACTGTGTACTTTCAATTGAATTTGTTCCATTGCTAGATAAAAGTTTTTCTCATTACCCGAAATTCGCAGTCGTTTTCAATACTCGATATGTTTGATTTCTTTTACCTCATATATATAGCACGAATTTTTTAACAATATCATTACGACACAATGCATATAGTTTAAATTAAAGTAATTGTATTATTAAATCGGTTTTTTATAACTCAGAGATCTTGTGCTATTTCCCACAACTTTATGTAAAACGAATTCCTGTTTATAAATAATAAATTTTGGTTTCCGTTTTTTCCCTATTTGATATACCAAAATTTTTTAATTATTTCCATCGATATCTTACTTAATAGAAGTCATCATCTCAATATTTTCATAATATTATATCGGATAATAAAGTAATTCAATTTTTTTTTAGTATGCAAATCAACCCCACCACCTAATAAATTTGAAGGAAAAGAAAAATGAGGTTTTAAAGTACAGGAATATTTCGATTAAAGAATAAAAATTAAAGATTGAAAGTGAAAAATAATTTTAAACAAACACCTTTTAGTACATTGATAAACACTAATGGAAAAAAAATTCCAACACTAGGAAGGAGCTGTGCTAGATAACCGAAATTTGGTAGGCGTGTTTATACGTCTGAAAGATGACATCGATTCAAATTTCGAGCTACGCGCGTAAGTGTGGCGCTAGTAGCGACACTATGAACATGCAAATGAGGTGTGCTTTAAATAAGCGCTGTAAGGTTCGTGATCGTTATTTACAGTTGAGATTTGACGTAGTGGGTTAATGTTAGTCCAGGATACCTCTGAGAAGACGAAGAAGCCATTATCAACAGCTCACTCAGTTTGAACGAGGTCGTGTTGTAGGGCTACGAGAAGGTGGGTTTTCTTTCCGCAATATTGCTGAAAGACTTGGCAGGAATATATCCACTGTGCATGAATATTGGCGGCAGGGGTCAAGGGAAGGTACTGCCTCAAGAATACCAGGTTCCGGGCAGCCACGTGGTACTACTGAGAGGGAAAACCGTGGTATTCGGCGTATGGCTGTCGCTAATTGTACTGCGTCTGTAGCAGAAATTCGAGCTGCAGTTGGCATCACAGTGACGCAACGAACTGTTACAAATCGGTTACTTCAAGGACAGCTCCGAACCAGACGCCCTGTACAGTGCATTCCACTGACTCCAAACCATTGTCGTTTGCGACGTGAGTGGTGTCAAGCTAGAGCTCATTGGAAGACGGAAGGGAGATCTGTTGTGTTTTCTGATGAAAGCCGGTTCTGCTTTTGTCTCAGTGATAGCCGTTTGTTAGTTAGAACGCCTGCTAGTGAACGCCCCAGGTGAACGCCTGCTAGTGACCTGTCTGCGGCCTAGACACACAGGACCTACTCCTGGAGTTAAGGTTTGGGGAGCAATTTCGTATGACAGCAGGAGCACTCTCGTGGTTTTCCCACGCACCCTGACTGCAAATTTGCACGTCAGTCTAGTGATTCAACCTGTTGTGCTGACATTCATGAACAGCATTCTAGGGGGTGTTTTCCAACAGTATAACGCTCGCCCTCATACCGCTGTTGTAACCCAACATGCTCTACAGAGTGTCGACATGTTATCTTGGCCTGCTAGATCACCAGATCTTTCTCCAATCGAGCACGCATGGGACATCATTGGACGACAACTCCAGCGTCATCCACAACCAGCATTAACCGTTCCTACATTGACCGCCCAAGTGCAACAGGCATGGAACTCCATCCCACATACTGATATCCGACACCTGTATGACACAATGCATGCACGTTTGCATGCATTTACATGCTTGCATTCAAAATTCTGGAGGTTACACCGGTTACTAATGTACCAACATGTCACATTTGAAATGGCTCTACCTGTGATCTTGAAACTTTAATCAATTAAATATGTTACCTAAACAAATGTATTCCTAAAATTTCATTACTGTAGAATAATTTTTTCTTGGTGTTGGGATTGATAAATTATTTTATATCGGCGACCTGGAATACTGGTAACTCGACTTCCCTATGATCTGGGCTACTCATTTTTAAGTTCCGGTTCTGGTATATTTGATTTCAGTCTCTTCCAGCTGCGAAATGTTCAAATGTTCCCCCTGCAAAAAGGGGCTGTGCAAGCGAATGTGACGTGACATACTCCTGGCTTTATTTGCTCTAATAAAAGAAGAAGCGATCTCTAGTGCGTAATTATGTGCTCAAATTATTGTACAAAATATAAAATTTCTTTAAAAACATGACATTTTGATCAAACAACAAATTAAGGAAATCCTTCTACAGTTTTATGTATGTTTGCATTATGCAAACAAAGCTCTCATTCTAAGATATTGAAGCACAAATTACCTTATAATTTTTCAGAGAAATTGCTGTTTAAATTAGTTAAATATTTTCTTTTCTGAATATTAAAACAATTCAATTAATTTTTACTCACAAAATTACCAAAAATATGTTATTCCCAATGTGAGCAAAAATTTAATTTCTAATCGGTTATCTAACTTCCCATCAAGAATTAAATAACTAATCACTAAAGGAATTATTTCTAAAAAACTTTAATTTTTTATGTTCAAGAAACATACATACGAATAAAATAATGTAAAACATGCAAATGGTTGAATACCCAGTGTAAATGTTAGGCATAAATTGTGTCACAGATTTCAGCAAATATCAAAATAGAATTACTTAAACATAGGAATTAAGTTAATCATAAAATATGTCATCAGGGTATACCGAAAATGTACATAATTGTTCAAACTGTTTGATAAAAAAAATAAACAGAAATTGTTTCATAAGCAGCAACAAAATCTCAGCTGAAATACTCTTTCAAAATCCACAAACCCAATTAGAAAATAGTTTTTCAGATAGAAACACAATCGACTTACCACAAAATATACTTTTGTTCAACTCACTGTTGCTAGATAAACCTCAGTTCCAGGTGACAAAGTTGTTTACGTTTTCTTCTAACTAACTATTTTCATCTGAGACAAAATCCGATAACGATGAAATCTCAGCTTCCTTTTATAATCGATATAACAGCCTTTCTGTCTACCTTTCCTTCTCCAAATCCACAGAAATCACAACAGCAGCAGCTAAGTAAAACGAAACGAAAAGGGAAAAAAACGAAATGTCTTCTGGCCGAATCAATGGTGAAATGCCCTTAACAGGAGAAGAAAAATCGGCAAAATTTCCTCTCCTCGTCTTCGCACGATAGTTCTAGAATCAATTAAAAGTAAAACGGAAAGGGAAAGAATTGGAAAAAAATATAGAAGATTTGTTGAAGTTGAGGAAAGAGGATTTTCACCTGAAAACTCACATTTAAACGAGACTAAGATCTGCAGTATATGCCCGTTGGAAAGATTTACAGTTACAGGGAAGAAGCTTATTCTGCTGGCCATGCGGATTTGGAGAGATAAGAGTTTAACAACTGATTGAGAATTACAGTTTCCACCGAACTAATTACTTGTGAGAAAAATAACTAGTCATTAGGAAAATAGTTCCTGGTATAAAGGAGTTTTCGGATTAGAAGGAATGCCAAATGAAAATTTTTGTTTTCATCTATTTTTTTGTTGTTGTTCTAGCGGATTGGGAATTGCAAACAATGAATTATGGTATAACAGGAGTCGTTTTCATTCATTGATATTTTTTAAAAAGACAAGCAGAAAAGCAAGGGACAGTTAAAAGAATAAGTTTAGAAACAAAAAATAAAGAAATGAATATCAATATTTGTGTATTAACATTGTTACTTTTTGACACAATCGCCTTGATGATTCAGACTTTGTTCGTATTGATAGTGAATATTTTCTATCCGTCCTTCAAAGAATGTTAAAACAGTGATATGAAATGACATATTAACACTTCTATGAAAAATAATCCATTAATAAATGTCTTCTATCCAATACTAAAAAATTATCACTCTCAAAGAATTTATTGAATTAATTCTGAATAGCATTTTATTGTTTAAAAAACTGATGCAAATCAAATTCGGATTACAATGTTTTTGTCCCAAACAGTCTCAAAGAATAACAGTGTAAGTGTAATAATAATATTGTAATAAATCTGTAATGTTGCTTCCCAGAATAGTTAGTTGTTTGACTGGAAATACAATTTTACGACCAACTCTTCTGGTGTCGCGTCAGGGATATCAGAGTTTAGCGATAAACTTGTTCATCATTTGACGGCTTTGGCAAAAAACATATATTACTGAAAACTACCATAACCATAAGCAACAATTGGCATTTTCTCGTAAGGATTTTAGCAGTTCAACCAACAAAAACCAAAATAAGCTTTGATTTGTCTAGAACCCTCTCTGCCAGTTTCCCGGGAATTATAAAACTCCAGCAGTTACAAGTTGCAACAAGTCGAGTATTGAGTCAATGAGAGGAAAACGAAGCAAATGCGGAATAGTCCAGAGAAGACTGCAGCGATTTTTGTCTGATTAATTTGTATGTTGTTTTTATTACTATCGATTACTTTTAAAAGGATACTGTTTGTTAGTGTGTTATTAGTGTTCACTATTGCCCTATATTTGTCATCGTATTCGTTTTCATGCTTAATAAACGTCGTCCTTGTTTTCTACTAACGAACTAATTATTTAATCGACCAAAACTTCTTGAAAGAGAACTCGGGAAATTAACCCATGACAATATTAATAACTGATGGGATAATAAAATGGTGACTTATAAGTTAATATGTCACGTTTCGTAACAGCAATATTTTTAGCTCTTCCGAAACCATGAACAATAGTGAAATAATCGTTCAAGATAATTTATTTTGGATCCTGCAAATGTTGCTTTTTCAGCCCAGCTATAATTATATATAACCGTTTCCTTTTATTTTTGTTTGTTTCTCATGCTGACCTAGCTTATCCAAAGGGGGCAAAGTTTGGACATTTTTATTACATATCATTCCCTTTATTATATTTGTACATTTTTGTTTCATTACATATTTGCATGCTATAATATTATGAGAATTTATAGCAAATATCTTTATTTTTATTTCGTTAAAATTTCTATGGCCGATTTTTATGGTCGATAAAGCTCTAATACCGCCGACACGTTTCACTGATTAATTGATATAAACAGAGAAATAGAGATTAGAATTAAAGTCATTAAATTTTAGCACGGTCATTCGTGTATGACTTGTTAGTATTTTTTAATCCAACTGAATGGTGAATGTTAGAATTAATAATAAGTGGAGTGAAATTAGAGTTATAAAGAATCACTTTATTGGATAAGAATAATGAAAGGAAAATATTGCACTTTCCTCAACTGATAAACATGATATACTGTTAACATCTAAATGGTATATTGCTCACTGTCTTGAGACTAAAACTTGAGTTGAAATCCGTATGATAATTTTAATAATATATCAGCACTATAAACAATATTGTTCCAATAAAATTATGGCATACAAGATGTGGAAAAATTAATTTCTTCATCTTCTTCACTTCGTTTTTCGGACGTGCTGGGACCGAATATGTCTCTGCCCGCGTCTCCTTGTAAATAACATTTGCCTGTCTCAGGAGACGAAAGAAAAAGAACTTGAAAATGAAGCCTTCTTCAATGTCTCTAAATGACCATGTGATTCTAAAATTTTAAATATTTACACCCACACACGCAGCAAGTTTAATAACACTGTATCAAGAAACCTATGAAATACACACACACACACACACACACACACACACACACACACACACACACACACACA
>JAPMOQ010012693.1:1171151-1185195 GCA_026543055.1 Argiope trifasciata
GCGACACTATGAACATGCAAATGAGGTTTGCTTTAAACAAGCGCTGTAAGGTTCGTGATCGTTATTTACAGTTGAGATTTGAAGTAGTGGGTTAATGCTTATCAAAGATGCCTCTGAGAAGACGAAGAAGCCATTATAAACAGCTCAATGAGTTTGAACGCGGTCGTGTTGTAGAGCTACGAGAAGGTGGGTTTTCTTTCCGCGATATTGCTGAAAGACTTGGCAGAAATGTATCCACTGTGCATGAGTATTGGCGGCAGTGGTCAAAGGAAGGTACTACTTCAAGAAGACCAGGTTCCGGGCGGCTGCGTGGTACTACTGAGAGGGAAGACCGTCGTATTCGGCGTATGGCTGTGGCTAATCGTACTGCGTCTGCAGCTGAAATTCGAGCTGCAGATGGTACCACAGTGACACAACGAACTGTTACAAATCGGTTTCTTCAGGGACAGCTCCGAGCCAGACGCCCTGTACAGTGCATTCCACTGACTAAAAACTACTGCCGTTTGCGACGTGAGTGGGGTCAAGCTAGAGCTCATTGAAGACGGAGTGGGGATCTGTTGTGTTTTCTGATGAAAGCCGGTTCTGCCTTGGTCGCAGTGATAGCCGTTTGTTTGTTAAAAGGAGGCCAGGTGAACGCCTGATAGTGACCTGTCTGTGGCCTAGACACACAGGGCCTACTCCTGGAGTTATGGTTTGTTGAGCAATTTCGTATGACAGCAGGAGCACTCTCGTGGTTTTCCCACGCACCCTGACTGCAAATTTGTACGTCAGTCTAGTGATACAACCTGTTGTGCTGTCATTCATGAACAGCATTCAAGGGGGGGGGGTTCCAACAGGATAACGCTCGCCCGCATACCGCTGTTGTAACCCAACATGCTCTACAAAGTGCCTTGACGTGCTAGATCACCAGATCTTTCTCCAATCGAGCACGTATGGGACATCATTATACGAGAACTCCAGCGTCATCCACGACCAGCATTAACTGTCCCTGCATTGACCGCCCAAGTGCAACAGGCATGGAATTCCATCCCACAAAATTATATCCGACACCTGTAAGACACAATGCATTCACGTTTGCATGCTTGCATTTAAAATTCTGGCGGTTACACCGGTTACTAATGTACCAACATTTCACATTTGAAATGGCTCTACCTGTGATCTTGAAACTTTAATTAATTGAATATGTTACCTAGACAAATGTATTCCTAAAATTTCATTACTGTACAATAATTTTTTCTTGGTGTTGGGATTTTTTTTTTCCATCAGTGTATATATACATATATTAAAGACTGGATTAAAATGCAGATTATTTATAAACTGAGGACCATGCTTGCTATTTTAAAAACATAGGAAAATTAAGCACAAGTACATAGCATAACTTAAAGAAATAAAGAAAGAAATCAGCACCTTTTATTAGAAAGTACGATTGATTATAAAATAAAAGAAATCTTTAATAAGTTTTTATTGTGCTTAAAAAGCCTAGATAAAAAATAATCATCATTTTTTAACAAAAGGATTTTATTGCCCATAAAAGTGATTTTAAAATCTAACGTTTTCTCAGAATGTGTTTTTTTTCAAGAAATGCGTAATATTTTATGATAATCTAAAACTTATGAAGATTTAAAAAAATATCAATCGTATTCATTTGAAATAAACATAATGTTATTTCCTTTTGCATAAATACTTAAATAGCAATATTCATAGACATATATCCCTGCTTAATTCATTTAAAATCATATTTTCTAATCTGTATTTACTACAGAAAGTAGTTATGTCATTTCAGAAATTCAAAGAGTCATTTACTATTCAGATGCGTTTCAGTATGCTGAATGTAACACTCTTTTCATTTCTTTTGAATCGTATTTTCTTAAAGATTGCAATAAGTCCGAGTAACATTTTTAAATTAATGTACTTCTTTCGTAAACAAATTAATTCCTTTCAAAAATGCATTACATCAATAAATATCATTGCATCGCAGTTTATTTCAAAGGAGTTCCTTTTTAAAAAGTACTTTTAGCAAACAACTTCGTAATGAATTATGAAATACATCGCTTCTTGAGCTTTGATTTATTTATGTCAAACACGTAACGCTTAAAAAATAACATTTTCAGGAGAATGTTTACAGTTCAGTGATAATTACTTAAGGCAGGTATCGGTTTGGCGTTGCTTTTAGCTCTATTTGCAATTGTTTAAAGATTTTATTTTAGAAAAATTTAATAGTGTCTATTGAACATACTAAAATAAATAAATTATGCATTATTTATATTATGAAGAGCTTTTTTATATTTAGTTTTAATAAACCTTCAGGTTTGAAATAAAATTTATGCGTTTTGATATCTTTAGCTTATCTAAAGCTAAAGATATCATAAGGCTAACTACGGACATTCTACTGGCTAAAGCAATCTAACTACGAACATTCTACCGGCGTTCTGGCATAGTGCGTCTTCCCGGGTTCGAATCCGGATTCGGGCATCCTCGTCTTTTTTCTACCTTCTATCTGCGAGGTATGTACGCCTTACTTAAAAGAGAGGTCGTGCAAGCGAATGTGAATGAAATATTAATTAGCCAAATCGTACTTTTGGCCCTTATTGGGGCTAATGAATGAGCAAGAGATACTCACTCGACTTAAATCTCTGATACATCTTTCAGAGGGGCTCAAAGTGCCATAAATAACAACAACGTGAAAGTTCTTATAATTGATTTGTTTTACATCACTCAGAAATCTAGAATTATATATTACATATGTCACTATATACGGTTAAATAAATCCGTGCAGCAATGCTGATAGCGTAGTGTTTATCTTACATTATTATGTTTCATAACAGTTTAAATATCACTGGTTAGCTGATTCTGCTGTTTCTAAAGTTAATATTTTGGATATATATATATATATATATATTGACTGACATTTTCGTTCTCTCGCATAACTTCGCAATTTGTGTTTTGCTTTTTCCCTCAGACGATTAACAAAGGATAATCATCATTAAAAACCTAGAATTATGACCTTACGTCTATTTTTTCAAATCTTCTTTTAATATCAATATATCTTCTTTTTCAAATTGAAGTTTTCAAATATATTTTTTATACGACTTTCTATTACAATTTACTTCTTAATTACAGTGGTAACTGTTTATATTTTTTACTATAGAAAAAAAATGTAACAATATATATCATGGTAAAACTGAAAGTCTTTTCAAATTTACAATAATGGCAGAAAAACTTTAAAATGAATATTTTAATAAAGTTTTTTCTAATATCTTGTTAAAATAATTACATTCATGCTTTAAAAAAATTTAAATGACCATTTGCAGGTAAGATAAAAATACTCATATGTAATCAATTTTTAATTAGTATCTAAATATTTTCCCCAAATAAACACGATTTTTCAAAAAGACAAAAAATGCCCAAAGAAACTCTTAGCGCTAATTCCGTGAAATTTTATTCTTTTCTTTTAACAAGAATCTACATTCTACCTCATCTTCTTCTTCAGCCTATTTGGCCTTTAAGCATAACTTACATTTGGGAGCAAGTAAAAGCGAGGTCAACACGCAGAAAGAAAAAACAAACAAACAAGCATTGGATTATTTTTCTGTTGGAGATTTTATAGCAGTGAAGAGCATTGGAAATTCTCTAGGGGTTTTCCATAGATAAGTACATTAGTTCTCTGATAAATGTCTAGACTACCAATAGTCTGGCAATATTACTCGATATCTCTGAGAGAGCATTTGATGTCTACTCCCGAAAATCCACATTTGAGTATTCTCCTTGGAGTCTATTTTGTAGACTCATTTCCTGAAGTATACAGCTTTGAAGGCGATTTTTCTCACTTTTTTCCAAAAGATCACTTCGACAGTTTTCGAAGCCTTAGATACAGCTTGCTTACATCGAAATTTAAGGAACACGATTTTTGGATTTAGACATCTTCAGCTGATAGATATACAGCAGTTTTTTCGGATATTTATTTCAACTCAGTGAATTTGTTTCAGTTTTTTATATTTTTTATTTTTGGGGTATATGGAACGGGAAATGATTATTACATAGACGGAATGTTTGTTGCTTTTTTTTGTCATTTATTTTTAACTATTTAGAGCAATTTCATTAGTAAGATGTTATAGCATGTATTTTCTTTGAACGGGGGACATGCAAGTAGTTTTAAAACACTTTTATTGCAATTTTACATAACACAAACTAATATCAATCGTTATAAAGGAAAAAAATACAATAAGTACATTATTTGATAAATAATTTTTGATATTTTACTGACACAGGTAATACATGAAATAATCTTCCTCAGATAATGCATAAAAAGTGTATTTTTGTCAAAAAAAAATAGAACATATTAGTGTCTTAAAATGCATACCATTGGATCTAAAGCTACCAAATTTAGAGCAACTTAGTACTGGAAGACATAAATGGTGAAAATTTAAACAGTTTTAAAACTTATTATAGCCAAAAAACATATATGTTTTAAGAAAAAACTGATATTTAATGTTTCCGAGTATAGTAAATGCACTGTTTGATATTTAATTGTAGATATTTGAAAGATATTAGAGCGACTGAGATTATTTTATAAGAATGAAAACAAATATTAAAAATTAGGCAAAATATATATTTAACCCTTAACTGGGGTGGTATGGTCTACGAGACCACATTTTTATGACACTCAAATTAAATTTTATAAGGAATATTTCAGTATAAAAATCGGTCAATATATTCTGTAAATTGTTTTTCTTCATATATTAATATGTTTTAGAAATTTTCCAAAATATATTATCTTTGGAAAAAGTAATTGCTTGGAACGTTCATTTTCTACTCAAATTTCATATTATAACAAAAGGTATTGTTGAAAAAACATACCACTTTTTAGTTTTAAATTGTATTTATTTTTCCAGTGTACAAAGATTTATGGAATTTTAAAGGCTTGCTCAGTTTTTATTAAATAAATTATTGCAAAAATGACTGATTTTATGTCATTCGCTTTTTAAACAAAAATAGTTTTCGGACTTACAGAATTCTAAAAGTAATTTTCCAGTTTCATTGAATGAGCTAAATAATTTATTTACAAAATCATTTATCCTAACAGATAATTTTAATAGCTATAATCATGGGACTTCAAAATACACTAATTACGGTTTACAGAAGAATTATATTTGCATTCAAATGTGTTTAATCTAAAAAAAATACTGGCTGAAAATGGATTTCTTGATGCATTTCTCAACGGATCCATCCAAGTGATCTGATATAGCGAACACCCCGGTTTAATATTAGAAATATATTTATAGATATAAAATAGATGCCAAGTCAATAACCTCTGCTACTATCCAAGCAAGTATTCATTAAAAATATATCTAAATT
The DNA here is from genome assembly GCA_026543055.1 of Argiope trifasciata. Taxonomy (NCBI): domain Eukaryota; kingdom Metazoa; phylum Arthropoda; class Arachnida; order Araneae; family Araneidae; genus Argiope; species Argiope trifasciata. The sequence goes on from JAPMOQ010012693.1 coordinate 1,176,507, forward strand.
ACTTCCTTTCAGCGAAGATGCTAATCTTACACAAAAGCAATATCAAAAATCTCTAATTTTGTTTGCCTATGGTATGTATATTGCATTTATTTGTAAAACACGTTAATTCACTGAAAGGAAGCAAATATTGTTGTTGTTACATAGAGCAATTACCACAGAAAAGCATGTTGACAAAGTCAACGGTTTTATGTCGAGTTTTTGCTTTAGCTTCTGAGGTTAAATGCTCCTAAGCATCCGAGGGCAGAAGTCTGCTTTTTAGCTTATAAGAAGATGGTACGCACAGACTCGCTTTCATAACCTCTTTTTACAGGGGGAGAGGGTCTCTTTTACCCACCTCACAGATAGGACACAGGGTAAAGAACAACCATGTCCGAATCAGAACTCGAAACCTGGATTGCAAGATGACGGGGAAGATGCGCTACTTGTAGGCTAGAACATCGCCAAAAAATCACACGTTTAGACGCGCAATTATGTTTTAAGGATTTTTTTCCTCCGATCATCGATAAAATTCTGATTAATTTTATTTATTGTAAATAAAAACTCTAAATGAAATTGAGATAATTAATTAAAATAAAAATTAAATCTCATTTACCTCAATCTAACCATCAAACACATATTTGTGAACATTTTATCTGGACGAAAATTTAAAACGAAAGGAAGTAAAATGCTTATCGATGATTTGAAAGTATTATGATAAAATAGCACAGTTAAACATAGTTTTGGTAAATTTTTATCCAATATTAAAACCGAAATGAAGTAAAGTGCTTGTCGAAGTTTCGAAATTATTATGATAAAAAGTAACAGTCAAAAATAGTTTTGTTCAAATGTTATCCAATATTTGAAACGAAATGAAGCAAAGTTCTTGTTGAAGTTCGAAGCAGTATGATAAAAAGTAGCAATAAAGCATAGTTTCTCTGAAATTCCATTCAATATTTTAAAACGAAATGCAGTAAAGTACTTGTCGATGCTTCGGAAACATTATGAGAAAAAGCAAAAACCAAATAATTTTTGCAGAAAGTTTTTGCAATGGTTTAAAACGAAGTGATGAAAAATTCTTGTCAAAGTCCGAAAGTGTTATGATAAAAAATAACATAGTTTTACTGAAATTTTATAAATTAATATAAAGCAAATGAAGTAAGTTCCAAGAAGTTTAAGTTTCAAAACCATTATGATAAACATTCTAGTATTATAATCCAAGAAATTCCTTTAGTGATTTCCATGAAAAGTTAAGTTCTGATCATATTGCATCAAACATCTCTTGAGATATCTAAATATCATATAAATAATAAAACTCCTCCTCCAAAGAGAATTTTTGAGTGATTTTCCATGTGCAGTTGAATCACAAAGTAGCTTTAATAAGAATAGAGTTAATTGCGATAAAAACTTATTTACCTACTTTATTTACCTTTTTCAGTTGTCTGCAAAAATATAACTATATGATTTACTTATTTAAGCCGAGTGTGTAAAGATTCCATCAACGTATCGATGCTGAATTATGAGTGGTAATTTGCTGTTGCTTTTCAAATTTTATTTTATCTAGATGCATCATAAAAATGGGCTTAGTGACAGAGTAGACACAGGGGGAATCCTATTCACTCATATTTGCTTGTTTTAAGTGAAGTTGTGTGTCGAAAATGTTGCTTTTTTGACAGTCTTGCATTGAGTAACAGAATATATGCCATTAAACCCGCTTATAGTTATGTATAAACATTAAGAAAGTTTTTCCATTGCATTTCCCTTTTTATTATTTTTTGCCAATAGCTTAAAATTATTTTAAAATTCATGTTTCTGAATAATTTATATTTACTGCTGGCTGAGCATTATGAATTTATTCAAATATTCTCTAGGGCTACTAAAAATATTGTGTTGTTGTTTTTCATTACATGCATTTCATGGCAATTGGGAATAAAAGCATCAGCGATTTACAAAACAAAAAATATCTATATATTTATATATTTTCCCCCGATGTTTATATTTCTTGAATCATAAGAATTAATAGAAGCATTTTAAAAGTACATAAAAATCACATATAGTTACTATTGAAGAGGTATGTCATATCACTACTCTCCGATACACCCGAAGGTGCACGGATAAAAAAGTACTGAATGATCGGGTACTGGCTGTAACTATGTTGAGTCCTGACATCGATGGTAGGAGCCAGGCATCCACCTTTTCGAGTATCCACAATGGTGACGATAACCAACCACCATTCTTGAAGTATTTCTTCTTCATTTCGTGGGGCACCCCTGAAGCATGACTATAGAGATTAGATGTGCAAGGAGCGTCTCGATACATAATGTTCAAAATAATTCGCCAATAATCTCAGAAGGTTAAATTGAACAACAGTACATGCTTAAGAATTTAACTGTTTTTTAACAATTATATTCCTCTAATATACAGCATCTTGCATAATGACGAGTTTATTCATCAGAAATAATAAGTAGTGATAATTTCCAGTTTGTGTTACAATTTTAGTAAAAAAATATATTCTTAAGCTCGTTTAAAACATGTTGTGACTAAACGAAAATCAAAGAGATAATAAAATTTATTAATAATTATTATCAAAAGAAGCCAGTATAAAATATGAATTATTTTTTCAAACACCCTGCTTGACAATTGCTAAGAAACAGTCAAGTTTTTCTGAAAAATCAAGAATAGACAATGTTTGAGGAAATGGAACTGAGTAAATATTTAATAGGAAAGATGTATATTTCTTATAGTGCAAAATAAAATATAAACACACGTATATATATAAACACATATTATACACATGCAAATATAAACACATCGGAGGATTAAAAACATGAAATTAAAAAGAAGTTGTTTCTTGTAGTATTTCCAAACAGTCTCATAAAAATTTATCTTCAGGTCAGAGAGATGCAGACATGAGTACCTTAGTAAGGTGTGTGATTACCATGGACACCGATGCACACTTTGCAACTGTTCTTCATGCACACCACTAAACTATCAAGGAGTTCTAATAGGATAATTACCCACTCCTCTCTCAAGACGATTTTGAGAGTTTGAACTGTTCGAGTATGGTTCTTTGTGAAACGCGTCTGTGAAATGCATACCAAGCTTGTTCAATGGAATTTTAGTCGGGAGTTTAAGTAGGCTACTCACTTTGCTGCATGTCCGATACCTCAATGATTCAACGTGACTGCGCATTATCGTCCATTAATAAAAATTCTGGACCTACAGAACCCCTAAAAAGACAAATATGATCAAACTAACCTATCACTAATACCGTTGCGATGTAACGCTTTCTCGGTCAAAGATGTAAAGTGGTGTTCTCACATTGTGCATGAGGCCTGCCAAGGCCTCACGCATATCGATCACGTTCGCTAATGAACTGTTGTGAATAACGTCTTCCACACGCTCTCCACAGAAAATGGTGTCCAGAATCATATGTCACACTGAAGCGAAATTCGTCGGAGAACATCACTCTAAGCCAATTTTGGATATCCCAACCAACATGTTCCTTACATCAGCGTACTCTCACTATATGTTGTCGTGGTTGGAAGAGGATGCAATGAACACACTTCCTTGTATACAAACCAACTGGATTTAATTGCTGTTAGATGGTTCTTGCTCAATCATGCGTACCAGTAATGGTTGCAAAGTTTGTAGCTATCTGGGCAGGAGGTAAATTTATGTTATTTTTTGCCACAAGGGCTACATAGCTGTCCTCTAAAGGTGTGGTGTTCCTACCATTTTGCAAAGAATTTCCATCTTCAGTAGCCTTCTTTAATCATGAGATGACACATTTTGATACATCCTTTGCAGCAACTACAGTGGTGAAACTTTGTCCTTCTTCAAATCATCCAATTGCTCGTCAAATCATCCAATTGACATTTTGCTCTTAATTATTTCAAAAGTAAACAGAATTTCTGAGAAAATCTTTAATAACATCCTGCATTAAGGTTAATTGGTTAATATATTCTATGCGCCAGCGATAAATTTCCTTGTTGTCACATCGAAGAAGTTAGCGTAGATAAATCGTATGTTAACAAAAGTCGAAGATAACACATCTGACAATATCAACTAGAGTCTTATTCGTGGAACTTCATCTTATAGCCTTATCCTTAAGCACAAAAGGAAGACATAAATCTTCAAATTTTAGAAAGATATAAAAATTAAAAGAGCATTCTAGCACAAATGAGAACTAACAGGATGTACAGTACAGTACTAACAATGAAAAGGCAACATGCCTGTAGTCAGATATAAACTTCCGAACTATCGCTTCCAATTCATAGCATTCAGTCAGGACTAAATTATAACTAGTTTCTTTGCAATATATTCAATATATTTTCTTTTTACAAAACAATTTGTGGTGTGCCTGATATCCTGCTTGCGTTTCTAAATTATTTTTTAGGCCTATTGCCAGTCTTTTTCTTTTCTGCATCTTCAAGTTAAAACTAAAATATTGTTAGAAATATTTTGTTTGACAAAGCTTCTATAAAGGGAATTTGAAACAATATATATAATATTAGGTTACATTTACAACTCTCAAAGTAAAACCAATGTAATTTTGAGATGAACCTCGCAATTTGGAGCCGTGGTCAGATGATGAAGATGGCGTCTTAGCTGACACCTTCATCTCCAAGCTTCCTCAACACATAAGTGAGAGGGCATTTGACCCCAACGGATTTTGCCCTCTCAAGGCCTCTAAACTGACGATTCTTCGGTGAAATCGGGTCACAAACTGAAGTACTCCAGATCCTGGCCTGAAACCTTATCATCCTGACACCACGGTCCTAATTCTTGTACTGAAGTTGTATTTAGTAACCGTCAGTCATATCCGATCAAGGATTAGTGTTCTTCAGCAAATACTCCTAAAAACAGGCTCCTTATTTTGTGTTGAATTAGTAAACTACTGGCAGAAATGGAGTGCTGATTGACCTTTTCGAAAGATAGGACATTAACTTTCAAAATATAATTGTCTGAAAATAAACATACTTTCAAAATTAATCTCCAATGGACACTTAAAACATTGTATTTGATTATTTGATGATTAAATTGATTGTGAAATCTCCAAGGCTTCCACGGATCTTTACTATTTTCTAAATGAATAATATAATTTATTATTCGTCTTAAAAATACTGCATACTTCGGATTAGAATCTTTTTTTTTAAAAAAAAACAGAACTTTTTATGGAAATCACTGATTTTAATTCTTTAAAGAAATAAAATGATTATTTGTAATTTAATTGTTATTACATTTTAAATTTATTATTAGTTTAAAAATGTTTTAGCGTAAAAAACTATTATTGCTACAAATCAACGACATTTTCAAAATCAATTAAAAATGAAAAAATTATAAATAATAACAAACACACATACACACACACACACACATATATATACATACATACATATATATATATATATATATATATATATATATATATATATATATATATATATATATATATATATATATAAAGAAACATAGAGAGAGAAGACTTTCCAAATTTTTAAAATTTTGCTCTTATTCCATCACCAGGAGGCATGGTTTATGTAGAAGCCGAAGCATCGAGCACATCAGCACAGAATGATTCAAGAGCGTAAAGATGAAAATTTATATAGATTTATATTAAGTAGATAGAAAAAGGGATCAGGGAATTAGAAAACATTTTAGAATGAAGTTAATATCGTCTAAATTAAGTTAATAGGAAATTTATTACGTTTTAATTTAGATTTAGAGACATCATTTTATATATTATATATATAATTATTCATAGTAGAATTATAAGATCCAATTTTCTAAATACAATTTCGTTCGGCAAACTCTAAATTTATGAAAGTAAAATGACTTTAGTTTGAGATTTTGAAGTTCAGAATGCTATATTGAAAATCAAAAGTTAATTTATTTAAGTAAACACAATTTGAAAGTTAGAAATAAGTCTTCAGCTAATTAACTTTAGTTAATAGGATAAGTATTTTCAGATATGTAAACAAGTCATGATTATAGGTATTTATCTTTTATCTCTACATGAACCCGTAGGCTATTAATCTTTTAATAGTCTTTTGGAATGAAGGAATTATGAACTGGAAAACAAATAATAGCATGAATACATGCTGCTTTTCCAAAGAAATAAAATAAAGGAAATAGTTTTACTTTCCAATAATTGTTTTCGTAAACATGTTTACTTCATATTTGTTTGAATAAATATATTAATTTCGCAAATATAAATTATTTCTTAGTTCCTGTTTCTTTGACAAATAATGCTCTTTTTAAATATCTAAAACTTTTCTAAACCAACATTTCTAACATTTTTTTTATTATTAATCTATTTCTTTCCTTGCTGCTAAGTATCCAACCTAACATCTGAAAATATTGGAAATGGAGCTTTTGATCAAATGAAACTATTTAATTTGAGAATGAAAATACGAAGAATTTGTTTTTCCTTTTCATTCTGATGGTACTTGAAATATAATAGTCTTTAGTTCCAAAACTAAATTTTATAATTTTATTCAAAATAATCAAATATGAAATGAAATATCCTGCAAATGTGCATGTAATAAGTGTTTAATTATATTTAAAATGAAATATTCCTAGGAACTATCATTATTAGGTTTATTATATTTAATGTGCTAATAAATCTTATAAATTATTATAAATAGTCTTAACATTGTTTGAAATCAGTTGAAATGTATTATTTGTTAATTATTTAGTTAATTATAAACATATAGATTTGAAATTATTACATTTCCTTTAAATTTCTAATTAGTTAAAGGTCTTAATCTTTCTATCCATTTAAAATAACAACAAATATTTGAATTTAAAATAAAATATCAATAATTATATTCAACAAATAATTATTTTATTTATACAAATTTTCGAATTCTTATTGCAGTAATCCTTGTTTATATTGTTTTCGTTTTCAGGACAATTTGGAATTTAATAAGCTTTAATATCTTTTATTACTGGTTCTACAAAATAAATTTAAAACAATGAAGAAATAAGTAATTTATATACGCTTAGTTTGAGAGTAGATTCTCAGTTTATTACTGAATTTGTAGCAAATACTTTTTAAAATTTCATATCATACACATTTAAAAAACAAGAACAAGGTAACTAAAACGTAGACTATGCATTTATGTTATTATTATAAGGATTGATTTCTCATCTAGTCTATCCTATCCATACATTTAAATATTGAGATAAATTTTTTATCAATATGTATTTGTATGTTTTAATCAGTCATAGGAACCACAGCACACAAAGAGACCAGACAGAATTTAGCAGGAGGAGGGAAAGTTTTCTTTAATTATTTAAATCTAAATCATATGGATTATTATGTAAGAAATTAAATATAGTCTCAGCGTTCTGGTAAAGCTCTTAAAAAGCTGCATCCTATGTAATTACCTCTTATATTAGTTTACACTAGCAATGGCATTAAAATATTCAATTAAAATAATTTTGTGATATAATTCAGTTTAAATAATATAGATTTCTTAGGCTAAGTAATTTATTCCATTCGAAAAATTACTCACAAACTTATTTTTAGGCCTAGTGAAAGAGGAGTAACCTAAATCAAAGAAGAAATGAGTGAATAATGGAATGAATAATCTTCAACTCTCCAAGTCTCTACATTCTTCTATGAACATGTAGCAACACCTCCAAAACTTCGATTTCAGATAATGCTTGGTTTCTCCTTCAAAATTCATGGAACCTAATCTCGCGAAGCAATTTCTCCTTTTTCTGTTTTGATGCTGGATAATACTTCCCAGGCCGAATGTTCCGAGAGTATATATCCAGAGAAAAAATTCCCCGAGAATGATTTCCTGCAAATGCATTAAAGCTGAAATGGAATCATTAATATAAGCAGTGCATGTATTAGTAATGTAGGTTGAAGACATTAAAGATATATAAATTAATTCTGCTGTATATGGAACTTATTTCTACATTTATTCTTTTTGAGTGCAAGTGAAAGTACCAAGTAAGAAAATGAGATACAGTATATGAGAAAATAATGTGAAAAATCCAGACAAATGAAAGATCATTTTCCTTTTTACTCAGAAGTGCGTTAATTTTCTCTTGTGAGACATACTTCCTTATTCGCGTTTTCACTATTCGCGAATTTAAAAAATGCTGCCCAATTCCTATATTTGAGGCTAAAAATTTCTTTATTCGCGGATCTAATAAGTAAATATATAATAATAAAAGGATTCTTATAGGTATCCAACCCAATATCCTTTGTAAATGCCGTCAAATGGACTAATAAAAACAGTAAAATATATCTTATTATAACTTTGTCTACAGTATGTTGTTAATTGCAAACATAGCCGAAATCGCGAATGGAATAGGACAAGATGGGCTCGAACGAATAGAATCAAGTGACATTCAGGAATTGCTAGAATCGCAAGTTGAAGATCTGACTAAAACGAGCTTTTAAGCAATGTTAAATTCACAGCCCATTGAAGAAGAGGCTTCAACAAACACTGGAAACATGACATTTAATTTGAAAAATCTTAGTGAAGGTTTAAGAATGACAAAGAAGCTTTGCGATTTCTTTATGAACATTGATTCATCTATGGAACGAAGTCTTATTTTTAAGAAGCAAATTGCTAATGCGACTGCTGCGTACCAGCTTTTCAAAACTGCCAAGCAGGAGAAAATTACAAAATTCTTCAAAGCATTGCCAAAGCCTTAAGATAATTAATCAAAATGTTAAAAAATTTCA
>JAPMOQ010012693.1:1185595-1219779 GCA_026543055.1 Argiope trifasciata
TATATATATATATATATATATATATATATATATAGAATCAAATTACAAAAAATAGAAAAAGAGTCCCGTCTGAAGACATTTTCAAGGGTCAGTGGGTCACCTCTGGCAAGGACTCAAAATAAGGGATTTTTTTACTGAACTTTAAATGCATTACTTTTTTACTGACCTTTAAATGCATGATATTGAAATTTCTACCAGCAAAAGAAAAAAGAGTTCAAAAAATATTTTACAGGAATCTTTAACTAAGTTTTCGACAATTTTATATTATGATGCACCTAAACAAATAGCTTGTCTTTAATTATTGAACACTCAGCGGATTAACTGAATGATATCGTGTATTATTGAGACACCAGTACAATGCAACTCATATTTGTTAGAAACTAAGAGTAAGTGACAATGGAGGTGATATGAAAGATAAAATGGCATAAAAGAGAAGATAGCATATTAATGGCTAAAAGAACATATTGTATGCCTAGACAGAACTGAATAAACTTTTATGAATTCGTTGACGGAAGGATAATTTTGATTTGGATATATGATAAAGTCAGAGTTTGGGATTTTGGAAATAAATAAATTATTCTTATTAATGATTGCATCATGATCATTATTTCATCTTTAATTCAGGAGTAAGTAACTTCGGTTACCAGAAAGTTCTAAGTAAATAAATAATGATATCAATCAAGGCTTTTGTTATGCAATGCATAAATCAGCTTTTCAAATCGTTTTCTATTTTATCCAATTTATTATTAACATTGAATTTTACTGGATCATACATGCAGTTTAGATTCCTTGTGTTCAAAAATCACATTTTAAACATTATTTCTCTCTATTTATAAACTCATATTCCAGTGGAATAATTCAAAAAAGCTTAAGTTATTATTTAAATCTTTAGAAGAGGAATTCATTCTTTCAAGTATTCTAAGGAATCTGAATTTGAATGTTCTTAGAAATGAGCAAATTAAAATAAAATTCATCTGAAGGTTAAATAATTTATGGATAAGTAAAAATAATTGGATAAAAATAACCTAGAAAGGCTAATACATGAAACTAGCTCTTTGGAAAAATTAAAATTAAGAGAATTAAGAGCAAAGCTAATCCATTTTTGAAAAATAACAAAATAAATCATTTAAAAATGAATATTGCTGCTTGTGTGTATTAAAAGGTTTATTGTCTTGACTGACGACACAACAGTGAAAGTGAAAAATGGAGTCCATAGTGAATGGCCAAAAGAAGTAATTTTTTTTAATAACTCTAACAATGGAAAATGCGATAAAGTCATTTAGCGAAACAATGAGACAGTTTGAATTTCGTTACAACAATAGGATGCATTATTATCAAGAATTTAATTGTAAGATTAGAATCGGTGTTTAATGAGAAGCATTGTTATACTGACTTTTGTTATCTGAATTTATTTGCAATAATTGTAAAATTAATTGTCGGAGGCAAGTCAAATTTGAATTTTAAAGATTCTAATTATTTTGATTTGATCTCATTGTATCTTTTCAAAATAAGAAGGAATACTTCATGTGAGCATACTTATTCAGATTTTAGTTATTTTTTTAAGTTTTTGATAGTTAATGATATTTACCCTTAACTGGGGAGGTGAAAATTTAGAACAGAACTGAGAAGATTAAATTTTAGAACAGAAATGGTATTGTTCTGTCAAGGAAACGCATTTTTTAATTATTAATTAAAATTAATAAATTAAAATTAAATTTTTTATAAAAGTTTACATGTAAAAGATCTGTCAAGTATCTGTCAGGTATCAGTCTTAATATATAAATAGGTTTTAGAAATTTTACCAATTATATTATCACTGAAAAAGTAATTGAATTGGAACATACTCTTTCATCTCAAATTACATACTGCACCAAATGATGCTCTTGAAAAAACATATTATTTACTATTTAAAGCATATTACTTACTATTTTTAAACTATATTTATTTTTTTAGTATAATAAGGTATATAAAAAACAACATAAGGAAAAATTCACCAATTAAATTAAAAATAAAAATAATCGACAAGGTGTAAAATGTGCTCTTTTTTAATTGGCTTAATCGGTTTTCATGTACATATTAAACTTATGGGAACTATACAAATGTAATAATCTGCCTATACATTCTATAGATAATTCTATGATATATTAATATATTTTAGAATTCTTTCAAAATACATTATCACTATAAATAATTAAATTGGAACTTACAGATCAGAATCAGCCGAAGGAGAGCTTTCATCAAAAAAAATTTATTGTTGAATTATCATCATCACTAAATTCACACTCTGTTTCATTAAAAAGTCTATGGAACTCTACTTTATAAAGATGATCATTAGCTGGATGATGTTTTAAGCACCAAGTTATAGAGCCACCAACTAAACATTGTATAAAACCGAAACATTAAAAAGGAGATGTGGTTTCGCATCTGCTAAGAAATAATTGAAATATTTAATAAAGCATTTGTTAAAACCAGCTGGAAAAGTCGATTTGCAATGAAGGTCACGAAAAAGGAAGCTTAAAGGTCAATACATTCGATTGAGATAAAAATAGAAAAGTGGTGACAAAAGTCTATCTTAAGCAGTCTGAGAGACTGCACTACCACAGTTAAGGGTTAATATTTTGTATTATTTGAAAGGCATAAGAATGCTCAAAACCAGATAAATTCATTGCAGTTCTGTAGTTTTTACATTTTTCTTTGGAAAAATTTCAAAGTATTGTATTGTTACAGAAACCCTATATTATAATTCATTATAAATCAAATATCTGAAATCAGTTACACTTTGCTATATGCCTTCAGCCTTGTATGTGGCTAAACATTCTTCGCGTCTTTAAAGAACAAAAATTGCATGTTAACAAAACTGGAATAGGCAAATGTTCAGAGAATTTAAATAAGAAAAAAGCAATTATGGGTAGAATATTATTACTCTAATCACTTCTATTTAGGTCAAGGAGGATTATTCCAATTTTTCCGTTCTTGTATGTTCCTGGGTGGGAAAGAAACGAATTAAAAGAAAACGTATTTTTAAAAGAATTTAGAATGTATTCAGTTCTGTAAACGACTTGCATTAAATTTGTCAGCCATAATAGTCAAAGCAAAAGAAATATATTGACAATGCGCCCACTAAAAGCTTCTATGATACAGTTCCCAAATATACGAAAGGATATCATGAGCTATTGAGATTTCCTTTATAAAGACATCAATAAGATTTCTGTGAGTAAAACAAAATTTTGATTTAATTTTTAGGAAAAGTACCTATTTTATTATTAAAATTATAGAACCTTATTATTAATGTTAAGAAGCAATAAATTATATAATATACAATTATAGTTGAATGTCAAACAGTTTCCGTTTTGTTTTGACACACATTTAAGTTTATTTCAATAATTAAAACAATTATAAACATACACAAATTTACAAATGATGAGTTATGATTATTTGAATTTGAAAGTTTACTACATTAGGTTTATGTGTGAAATTGCCAGGAGCAATATTTGGGAATTGTACCATGGGGTGTACAAATGAAAAGGTACGAAACTACATTGAGGGTATAAATGAAAACTTTATTCAAAGTATATACCACAGGCCTGAGAACAACTATCCCATTGATTGACGAGCTGAAGGATTCCTTGTTTCCAGAATACTTGTGGCCTTGATGGGGACCAGACCTTCACAACGTCCTTGAGTTCACCGTCTGAGATAAGCTTCTTGTCGAATTTATCGAGCACAGAAGAATCATTAATCCCAATGCGCATCATGAGACACTCCGAAGACTTTGCAGGTCCATCAAAAACAAAAGACCTGGACAACTGATTGGGGGGAGGGGTTCTTCTCTCTAATAACACTCGTGCACACATCTCCAGAGTCACACACGTGGTACTAGTCGTGTTAAAGTGGGAGCAGCTAGACCATACAGCCCTGATATGTGACTGTGCGATTTTCATGTGATTCTCCCCCTGTAAAAATATCCCTAAGGGACAGTGCTTCAACTCGGATGGTCAACTCAAGAAAACTATGAAGAACTGTATTTCGTCACCGTCGTAAGATTTCTGAGGAAAATGAATCCTTCTGCCCTTTAAGCAATACGATCGATATTCTCTGGTATGTGCTATATACTTTGGATAAAGTTTTCATTTATACCCGCAGTGTTTTTTCTTTCCTTTTTATTTGAATATCCCTTTCATAATTTAAATAATTAAGAAAAATTATATTTTACTGATTTAATTTCAGACTAGAACAGTTTTATTATTAAATATATAGGAAGATTAGAATAGGAACTTGAAACAAAACTGAACTAAAGATGAATACATTTAATGGAAACAGTGTGAAAATTAGTAAAATTTTCTTTGATATTTGTCTTAAAATGAATTTAAAACTTTTTTTACTGCTCTATTTAAATTAAAGATTTTCTACTAATAACATTCTATTAACTGAAATATTCAAAAAGAAATACTTACTTTATTGGGAATTATGTTTTTAATTTATTAAATCCAATATCATTATTTTTCTACCATATTGCTTCTCTCATGAAAAGAAAGGGGGAAAATGAATGGAAAGATTATTAATAAAAAAAATATCTTCCGATGATTTTTTCGATTTTTCGAAACATGATTATTTTTTAGAGGATAAAAATTAATTGCATACAAGAGAAAAAATGATTTAGAATGCTTAAATAAAATATTTTACCCTTGATGAACTCGTAAACAACCTCATGGAACAATGAGAAGAATCCGTGATCATTTCCTCTAATCTCAAATAATTTCATAGAAGATTTATAAAATAAATAAACGTGGCATCTTCATACTGTAATTTATATATATGTTTATCACTTAAAATATCTTTTTTTATTTTTTCATAAATTCGATTATCTCATATATAAATAAAAATGAAATTAATTTAGTTGTAAGATCAAAGAGATTTAAGAAACTGTTTTGAATTTAAGTAAGCAAATTCAATATCAATGATTAAGCGATTTTCAGAAATAATATGTGAAACATTCTATTAAATGTATTAGACTCATTGTTATATTATTACCGTAGCCTTAACAATACATTGGAATAATTGAAAATAATATCTAGAAATGTTGGATTTTATTCTTATGATTTTTATTTTCCTTATTTTTTCTTTGTGCCTCACACTGATATCTAATCGTCAATATCAGTACTGACAATTGTAAACCATACTCATAAAAGTACAGGGAATATTGTGTTTTTAATTCACAAAAATTTCTTATTATATTGGCTTCTTAGAAGTTTAGATGTTGAAGAAATTTAAAAACAAAGTAATAATTTATTATTGCCTATCTAGAGCTTTAAAAGTTAAACAGGATTGGCAAGAATTAAATAGAATTAATTAGAATTAAATAGAGGGCTTTTAAATGCGTTATATTGGTTCAAATAAGATAAAATTGGAACGACAACTTTTTAAGAATACGCGTTTCATTGATTAATGTAAAACATGTTATACTAAAATTGGCATTTAAGAGTCACATTTAATTTTATATATTTAAAATATGAAACATAATTTTAATTACAGCACATGTCTATTACCATCTTTCTCCGTGTGAAAATAATGCAGATTTTGTACGAACATTAGTTTCTTCTCATGACTACGTTGCAAGAAAAAATGCTACTGGTGAAATTGTTGTATCAAAATAAGTAAAAATAAAGTTAATAATAAAAGCTGCAGTTCTAAAGAGATTCATCGTATGAAGAAGATTAGAAGAGTTTCAATGTATCCGTGTGTCCTTCGAAAGATGACGCAGAAATTAAAAAAAAAAACTTTGAATCTTCCAGGCAAAGGATGAAAACAAAAATCTCGCTTTCTAGCATCGAAAATGTTGCTACTGCTCTAGTTGAAGCTAGCAGTCAAACGCCGCATAATAGTGTGAGTTTACCAGTTGTTTCCTTTGTTCTGGATATGGTGTATTGAAATGTACGAAAAGTCGTAAGGCAGATTTTGCAATTTTATTCATACAAAGTCAAATATGTGCCCCCACTGATGCAGGACGGGTCCTTAGAGGTCCGTTAAACTTTTGCACTTCAGTTCCTTGCTAGAATTGGTCATGGAACATTTTGTGGAGGGATGAATGCCGACTCTGTAATGATAGACTTCGTCTCTGCATTGCAGGGTTTGAATCTACAGTGCTCAGCACCCAAAAATGCAGAGTAAAACAAACCATCACGTTATCGAGGAACAACCTCTGTATCCTGAAAAAGTATAGTGTGGTTTTATATCTACCTTTATCACTGGACCGTATTTCTTAGAAGAGATTACTTCAAACGGAATTCAAACCTGTTCCATCAGAAGGCAAATGGTGCAATGACATGCTGAGTATTTTGTAATCCTAAATCTTTTACAGCCTGGAGACAGCACTCAAAACCTCATTTTCATACAGCATGGTGCACCACTTCATATTAATCGTCATGTAAAACAATTGTTAGTGTAGCATTTCACAGAAGCAAGACTTATCAGTCGTCATTTCCCAATAGCACTGCTTCCTCTCCGGCCAGACAGAACTCCTTGAAACTTTTGGTTTTGGGGTTATTTGAAGTACAGTGCTGACAGTCAAAGGCCTTCATATCTACCAGAATTGAAGAACAGCATTCGATGCTATATTCTTAATATTCCAGCAGACCGCCTCCTGTCATCTATAGATAACATGGTTCTCCAATTAGAGCACATTGTTGTAAATGAAAGCGGACTTATCAATAAATTTAATTAAACCATATTTAATTGTTTTATGTGTAATACGACGTCACCTAATCGTGAATGATTGTACTATTTTATATTTAATGAATGCAAAGTTATCATCTCAATAATCGGTAATTCAAATCTTATCTCATTTGGATCAATGGAAACTTTTAGAGCCCTTTGAAGTGGGTAACTTATTTCTTGCTAACAATGCTAAAAATCCATAAAGAAGAAGTAAGTAAAACAAAGTAAATTAAAGTAAACAAAAGAAGAAGCAAAACAAATTAAACTTTGAATTGTATCAAATAACTTTTTCAAATTGATGAATATAACTGAAGAAATATACAGAAGTGTTGATGCTTAAAATAAGCTGTATTGCTATGAAAATTTTAAGTACTGTAACTTTTATGCAAAAACTCCTTTTCTTAAACATTTTAAATTATAAAGAATAGATATAAATGATTTTTATCCACCCCTTAGCTAAGTTTTTAGTTCTGAATACGAACAATTAAATTAATGTTACTAAATATTTAAATATAAATTTTTTACAGAAATTCTAGCAGCAAAAGATATTTATATCTTCTCGAACAATAATTGCAATAATAATAGCCAAACGTTTCTATAGGAAAAAGTGTTCAGGCTTAAGACTATTGAATAAAATATTTTAAATTTTCATAAAAAATGATTTTAAAAAATACGTTTTAACATATTTTTAAAGTGAGTGACATTTTACAACATTCTACTTCAATTGTATCAAAATATAAAATAGTTTTGAATAATTCTCTACAGTTACAATGTAGTTATTATTAAAATCCTCGGCTAAATCACAGCGGATTCCTATAATTTTGTTCACCCGATTCCCAATCTTTGTGCCTGACTGAAAAATTGAATGCTTATTTCCTTCTTTTAATTCTAATATTTTGATGAATTTTGTAGCGTTCATATGAACACATAGGCAAAAAAAGATTATATATAGTAATAAATGCCCAAGTATAGTTATAAAGTCCATAATAATTTATCATTTACAAAACATTACCAACTGTGCTCTTAAGTTTACGAAATGCAATTCAAGATTATACTAATTATACAGTGGGAGAAATGGTATATGGGGAGAATATTAAACTTCCAGGAGAATCCTTTGAATTGAATATGCATCATATGTGACCATTAATTTTTATAAATGATTTAGAAAATTTTAGGAAATTAATGAGACCAAAATAAAATTAATAAAGACTCTCAAAAATACTTGCGCATAAAGATTTAGAATCAGCTTCTGACGTTTTCATCTGCCTTTGATAAAGTACTAAAGCAACTCTAACCCCTTTATGAAGGTCCATATTTTGTCATCAGCCGTACACCAAAATTTTACTATCTGATGATAACGAATAAAGAAGTAAACGCAATGATAGACATATTGAAGTCAGCATATTTACTATCAGAAGAAAATCCTGGAGAACAACTTGAACTTGGGAGAAGATTACGCCTGAGTCAAAACCTGCTAAGATTCAAACCAAGAAAACTGTACCTCAATCTCATCTTAAATCAACTTTTTAAAACGATTTCGAACCGGTAGAATTATTCAGACGACATGGAGATTAAGAATTCAAATTTTGAAGTTATTTATTACCCACTTTCTAAAGTGAAGTTCGGGACTAGTAAGGGAGTATATGTTGCGACATAACTCATAAAAGTTTCATTTAAAAGTAATTCGTGAATAGTTTGATAATTATAAGTACTATTTTGTGAATAGTTGTTAGTTCAGATTGGCAACAGTGATATTTGTTGGATCTATTAAATTTGTTGTTTAAAAAAGATACTAGAATTTTAAATGAAAATACGTTGATTTAATTTTTATTATATTACTTATAATGTAATAAGATTTCGTTTTATAGTAACTTTGTCTGGATTTCATTTTTGTTGACAAGATAAAACAGCAAATTAATGTAGTAATCTAGAGATGCATGGCTTTTACACTACTGCATTTCGCTGTGACATTTACGGAACCTGACAACCATATTAATTACTTTATAATCTCGTTCTCACTACACTCAGCCTTCCCCAATTCTGAATTTCGAGAGGAACACATTCAATCGTTTGTGGCTCATGATATTCCTTCACTATCGTGATGTTACCATGACAAGAGACGATTAGCTTGAACCGATTTGCATTGTTGCATATCATACGTGGAAGTCAAGTCATGATCGAACCATAACCAATGTCAATCAAATTGTAGGATTATCTCCAGAATGCTATATTGCAAATATAGTATTACTATTAATCAATGTTGTTGACAAACAAGTTAATTGATCTGTAACTCAGTTCTAATGGAACCAGTAGAGTATGAGGATTTGATTATATAGGATGGATAGGAGAGATGGGATAATTCCTTAAAGGGGTGAACAACTCTATCAATATATTAAAAACGTTTCGGTTAACCAAGTTGAACTTGAATTTTATTTAAAATTATACATAGGCCATGGTGCATCAAAATCTTTTCTTTGACCAAAGTTCGAATTGTCAGTGTGAGCATGTGCATTATGACACGAACGCAGACTCATATGACAAAGGAATCGGATGTCTTTGAAGTCGAAGAGCGCATAAAAATCCAGTCTATTAGGGACATTTTGTCAAATATTTTGTATTTATCTCCCTCCTGATGTAAAAAAGTAATACTATTTTTGTGTATTTTAAGTATTTTTAGAATTTCGTAATTAATATGCAATTTAAAAATGTAAGGTGTTTTTTATTTTTCTTTCTTTGCACCAATATGCGTTTTCTCTATTGTTTGCAAAGTTCCAATGTCATTTTTCTTTCCTTTTAATTAGGGTTGCTCTTCGGCGGATCCATCAAGTTTTCCGCATGTCCTCTGACTAAGTCGTGGTATCACACGATAGGTATGGTGATAGGTATGGTTTAGTGATGATATACCCTTTTTCCACTGCTTCCAGTACTTATCTAATTCAAACAGTGTTATATCCTTGACATGAAGGCTGAAAACCATGACACGAAATATGATTGCATTTAAGTAAATAAACTGGTACATTAACTATTTGGTTTCTCCACATTCTTTTTTCATTTAGCTTTTTATGAGCCTCCATTTTTTTTAACATATTCAGTCGCTTGTCACTCCGGATTTCCCTTTACCAGACGAAAGATTTTGTGGCAGGATAGGATTAGCTTTCTTTCATCAAACCTTTTCACAATGGTCATGTCATATATAATAATGTCCCTAGTAGCACACTTATATTGTATAATATTATATGACATTAAACATTATTCCCAATATTGATGAATATTCAATGATATAATATAATATCGTACAATATTTTATAATATTTTTAAAGTGGATGTGTTATCTGGGCTACGAATGTCGATTTTTAGAAATGCACGGGACGTACCACTAGTGCATTTCTGAAAATCGAATTTATGGGAAGATGATGCATGTGTGTGTGTTTTAAACTAGAATAATTTTTTATCACCAGTAGATGGCTCTTTATTCCCATTACGTTTGAAATCTAACTTTGTATCCTTACCTTCAGAGCACTCATAACTATATTAATTTTTGATAGCCACTAGATGGCTCCCTATATCCATTACTTTTGGATTATAGTTTTAGTATCCTGACCTTCAGAGTGCTCATATTCAACCTACCTTTGTTATTTTATTCTTCAGGAAATACTAGCGAATATGGTAAGAGTAATATAAACTAACATAGCTGAGTTGGGTAATTTATCACGTGGTAGAATACTTCTAGTTTCTTCTTTTATTTCTGTTACTGTGTAACTCTAGTACTTTTGGTTTAAAATTAGTTTTGTTTTCTGCGTATATTTATGATACATTTCGTGCTCTGCTGTGTTTATAATGGAAAACCTTGGTTTTGGTTTATTGTGTCAAGAAATGCGATTTGTGAGAGGTAGAAGGTGACCATATTACGAAAGAACTAATAATCTAAAAATATTGCAAAATTTACCTTTAGGACTTAAACTGTATATTTTGGGATTTTTTTCACAGATTAGCATCAATAAACTCTCGTCTTGTGGGGGGGTCTTTTTGCGTGCTCCGTCCCCTACCTACCTTTAGCACAGAGACCTCCCGTCCCCAAACGTGTATAAACATTGCAATATTTCCCATATAAAAGTCAGGCCATTATGGAGCTATAACAGATATAGCTTAAATGGCATAATTATGTTTTCAATATTATGCCGAGAATTTTATATTATTATTTAAAAATGTCATTATAAATTAGTTAAATGATTTGTGGATCATATAAAATATTATATAAACTCTCATTAAGACAACTGTTTTTCACTGATGCTACTCATATTTTTATTAAATTGTCTTCTTTAATGGGTTTAGAATGTATAAAGCAAGATGAAAGCTGAAATACTTTTCCCCTTATTCTTAGAATTGTCTTTTTATTTCACATATGTTTCCTTTCTTTTTATTTGTAATTAATTCTAGATTCATCATTCTATGTAAAAAATATTTTGATGACTTTTATTTTATTTCCTTCGTATCTCTCCACTGTTATTTTAACCAGAATTTCTTTCTCTCTGTCTTCCTCTTTTCTAGAATAAACTACAACTGTCTGATTTCAGTAGCATAAAATGAAACTAATATGTTTAAAGCAATTGTAATATATCGATTGAGAAAAAAACCCCATTATTTGTTCGTTATCGGATTTTGTCAAAACTGATCATAATTATTTTCTAGGAAATAAAAACACAGAATCATTTTTGGGAGGATAGGAGTAGTATGTAGGAAAATAAATGAAAATTTCGTTAATGATTATTAATATAAATTTATTTTTTTTTCAAATTTTGATGAATTTTTATTGAATTTTCTTGCTTTGATTTACAAATAGTTTTTTCTTCAATTAAAAAAAAAAAGGAAATGATAAAAGTTCACCTTAGTAATTGCCGGTGAATTTTAATTTATTTAGAATCTAATTTAAATTATAAAAAGAATCTCTTTAATGTATACAAACATTGAATAGAAGCATTCGCCTTTAGTTTAAAAAATATAAGAAAATAACAATATTAAATATTTAGTGAAATGTTCTGTTTAGTTAACTATTTAGTTCTGAATGTCTTTGGGACACTTAAATTTGTTGTCAAAAAGTGAAATGATTTTTTTTTGAAATATTTCCAAATTCAGGAAAAATTTGCATAGCAAATAAAAAAATGCTATAAAAAAGGAGTTAAATGTAATAAAAAAGGAGTTTTTTTATTACAGTATATATTTTTTCCATAATAATTTCTGGGCCTTTTAAAAGTACTAAATTTTTCCTTAATTTATTTTAATTTTCCAAACAATTTATGCAATATGCATATTCCCAATATTTTTAATGTGTATATACTAAAGTATATGTTTCTAGGCCAAATGGTTGACCCTTTCAGGAGCGAAAACATTCACTCCTTTTTATTCACTTGTATCAGAAAGGCTTAGATTGAAAATAAGAATTCATAACCAGAAAATTGAAAAAAAACCTCACCTAATATTTATACGATTTAAATTTATGTCGTTTCTTTTCCGATACTATATTTATTTCTAATAGTACAGTAAGTGTGTTCGCTTACATTATATGATTAGAACTTAAGACAATTTTATGTTTTTGAAAAAAATTTAAAATACAAAAAGTTATATTAAATGGATTTCAAATTAGATTTATGAACGGAACTACCTATTTAATCTAAATTTAAAGTTTATCTTTTTACAATGGAGTCACTCGTTTTTTCTCGAACTATGATTTTATCATTTTCTCCTACCCTGCTTTTATAGGTATTTTTTTTCTTTTTTCAGGTATCCATTTGACTTTTGGATCATTCTCTTTTATGTATAAAATACCATACATTTTAACCGTTCTCTTTTTGTTGTCGTCTTGACTTATGGTACTTTACAAACTGGCTATCAGTTATCTGTCGGCGATTTAAGCCTAGTGGGCTTCCCTTGTTTTTTCAATTGCGCCAATTAGGGTCAAAAATATAACTTAGCTACTTCATGCTTTCACAACTTCTTTTTACATTCACACGACTCACAGAATAACAACCATGCCCGAACTGAGGCTCGAACCCGTGACGCTCAGAACACTAGGAAGACTCGCTACCCCTAACCCTTAAATATTTACTTTATTTAAAATAATAATTAGCATATATAATGAAATATGACATGGTATCCTTTTTTTCTCATAAGCTTTTACATTGTAATAAATAAAGTTTTGCTAATTTTGTTTTATCTTTTATAAAGAATATCGTTAACTTTTTCTAAATTTTGTTGTCTGCAATTATATATCTTTAACATGACATTATAGTACAAAATGCATGATCGTTTCCAACGTAACTATTTTCAAATTATCTGCATGGTCTTTTTTTGTGCCTTGTTTACACTCGGCCATGAGCAGATAGGAACTGTTTTATGTTTGCAATGATTTCATAACATGGATTTATGCATTCTATCTTGACTATAAATTGTAGTTTCTGGCGTCTTTGAATTGTTCAATGCGAATCGAATTAAACTTATAGATACTTACACAAAGGAAAATGGTAAAAAAATGTCAGATTTGGAAAACAGTAGAAAAAAATGGCGTACAAAATATAAATAATAATAATAATAATAAATGTAGAACCTCGAATCAGAAATAACAAGGAGTAAAAAATGCCTCAATTAATCTATAATAAGTGCTCAATTTTTTGACGCAAAAACGCTCGCCAAATCCTATAAACGTATGCTCAATACAAGAAAAAATTATATATAATGGCACATTGTTGTTCTGCCGGGATAATTACTTGCTGATATAGTATGTTTGCCTTAATTTCATTAGATAAATGCAAGTATTCCGTGCATTCCTATTAATTGCCGTTTTGGAATCCCTGATTTTTTCTTTTTCTTTGGGAATTGTATTAATATGATGGATATTTACACAACAAAACATGTAAAACAAAAAACGGTTAGCATACCTGAATTTGAAAAACTATAGAAAAAGTGGCATATAAAATGGGAAAAAAACACAGTTTCGCATCAGAAAAAGCAAAAATTGCGGAATTCCTTTATGATAAGAAATCCGTTTTTGTCAAGCCAAAAAAAAAAAAAAAAAAAAAAAAAAAAACACCCAAGAAACAAAAAAAACTCCAAATTTTACAAACGCATGGGCATTAAGAAAAAATAAACTACATTGGTTTGGTAGTGTATTTTAAGGCAATACAATCTGCTAGTAATTGCCGTTACAATTTCTTCCATTTAGCCGCAGAGCATTTTTCAGCCTTTCGGCACATGCGTTGCCGACTTGCCATCTTACAACTAACCGAGTGTAAACCTTTCTTAACTGTAAACATCATTTGGCATAAATTATGTATTTCATAAAATAATTTATTCATTTGAAGAATTCCTTACAGACAGTTGTAGAAAATTAAACTTTCAAAAAGCAGAGTTAAAAGAACTAATTTAATAATCCAGACTGAATTTTCTATAAAATTATAGAATATTTTTAAGCCGATGAAATGCAGTTATGTGATTTGACTTTTATAAATTTTATTACATCGTTAGTTCTAAAATTTAATCTTCTAAGCAAAATATTTCTATTGAATATTTTGCGAATGGTTAGCAGATAATTCATATCTAGACTGGATTCAGACGCTACATTTAAACTATTTATGTATATATTCTTTTAGAAATTTATTACGAATAATTTAAAAACAGTACTTCATTTTGAAATTAATATTTAATCCCATCTAATGCTTTCCAAGT
Organism: Argiope trifasciata; assembly: GCA_026543055.1. Classification (NCBI taxonomy): domain Eukaryota; kingdom Metazoa; phylum Arthropoda; class Arachnida; order Araneae; family Araneidae; genus Argiope; species Argiope trifasciata. The sequence continues at coordinate 1,200,029 of JAPMOQ010012693.1, forward strand.
CAAATAAATGGCTAATTTAATTCTTCAAGAAATATTACTTTTCTAATCACATTCATGGAGGAAATATTTCTGAAGCAGTTATTTCGAAATTTATTTTTACATATTTTCTCTTGCATGTAAGATTAATTTAAGCATTCTGAGGACCCATGCTGAAGTTATCGATTTTTGAATTTACGAATATAATTAAATACTTTATTTTGCCAATTCCTTAAAAGAGCCCTTAATGTTTAATATTTCCTTTAAAATCTTTTAAGGCATACTTTTTACTACTTTCTAAGTTTAAATCATAATTCCAATTTTAAATTTTTAACTGACAAACTAAATACTTATAAAAGGCATTTAAGAAAAAAAGGAAAAACGCACACATATTAACTGATTAGGGGTTAGGTAATCGTTTTACAGAAATGCTAATAATTTTTTCGAATAAGTCATTTGATGTTTTTGAAATACTTCTAGAAAGATCTTTCATAGAATCAAATATATCTGACAAATTAAAATAATTATTTCAAATTAAAAAGAAATCATTTTAACTATTGACTGGGGCGAGGAAAATGTACTTTCAATCTCCTTTATTCAATTTGTAGCTGTATCGACTAGATTAACCTTGGAGATTGATGTTTCGTGACCTTTACTACAAGTACACTTTATAATGTCTATATACATCATCGATGATTCCCCTTACCCAATTCAATATCCACTTCTTAAATACACCAGCGGGTGACCGAGCTCCACTCGGAGAAAACAGGTATCGAAGCTAACTCGAAGATTTAAATTTTCAATTGTGATTTATCAAAACAATACATGCCATAAGAAAATTTGTGAAACCATTGGTGAAAAGATAACCGGTTAAATGCACCATTGTAAACTATTCTAAATAAAGTTAGAGTTTGGAAAGGGAACTATTCTATACAAAGGTAAAGTAAAAGTAAAGATTGAAGTGTGTTGAAGTTCAATATTTTTGACAAATTTATTTAGAAAAACCAAACATATATACATAGATAAGAAACATATTATAAACCTATAACAGCATAAACATAAAACTTTATTAGTTCGCCATATTGGCTATAGATGGCAGCACGTTACCGCTTGAAAATTTAAGTAGCCATTATGGCGAACTAATAAAGTTTGAAAATATCCTATCTGTAACTCCGAACTGCTCGACCGTAGCGCTTCAAAACCGGCACCAATCAATTCCTCGTGGCCAAAAACCCCAGACCCCCAAGTTTACCGGAGTTTATTAATTCTGGGGCGATTTTCGACTTGGCAACCATTCCTCGTATTATAGTATTAGATAGAAGTAAAAATTTTAACGCAAATAACAGTTTCAATAACTGAAAATGGTTTCACTAATTTGTGCACACTGTGGATCAATTAATAAAATCTGCCCCAAAAGTTTCTCACATGCTGTTCAATGACGTTACCTCCATATATAACTGGTATGCCTTTAACACACAAATGCTAAAAAAATTAATACGTATCAAATGTAAAAATGTGTATTTCTTTTTTCCGAATCAACTAAAACTATTTGATACAAAACAACAATAATTATGACAGGCTTACATAAAAAAATTCTCTTTTTTTAAAATCCGTGCGTTTTTGAGTTATTGCATTTATATGCTTATAAATACACTGAGCGACAGAAGATTAAATTCTGGTTTAAAATTCAAACAGATTTAGATTTTAGATTTCAATTTGCTAATCAAATTTGTATATCTAGATCTTTACATCATATAACTATTATGTCTAAATGTACTGGGATTTCTGTGCTGAAGACTTTATCTGAATGATGTCTGTTCAGATTTCATCAGAAATTAGAAAATTTACCGTTACCAAGTACTGAGAACCAAACATAAAATGGTGTTTCAGTTATTATGATTACAGGCAGAAATAATTATAAAAAAGCGGTTTTATACTCAGGAAAGTGTAGAGCATGGATATTTATCAAAAATCTCAAATTCGAATCTGTTGGCGATTATAATACATAGTTTTTGCACACTTCATATAAAAGTAATTTAAGAACCGATGATTGAGACAGATGAAATATGTTATATGGGCTTGTCATTAGCAGTGTAGATGTTTTACAAATTCAGATCCTATAATTGAAAAAAACAACACACATCCTGTATTCACATCCATTTTCTTTTATTGTAATTTTACATTTTGGAAACAAAACCTGTTTTCACAATAAAAGGATAAGCACTCATTCTATTGAAACCACCCAAAATATCATTAAGGCTTATGGAACAAAGGCTGTTTCTTATGTTTGTGAATAATGATTGCCAAAATTGAGTACGATTTTGAAAATTGTTTATATTTTATAATTGTGTATGTCTATAAAAAATTATCCGTTTCACAAAATAAAAAAAATATATATTGAATATCATTTTAAACATAACTTAATACAAATTTCAATACGAAAACAAAAATCAAATATTTTCAATACAAAATATTTGAGAGGCAATAGTTATTGAAATATATTAGATGCCGATGACTGCAGTAAGTTATTAGTAGTTAGTAGGTTAGCCTTTGTTTTTAATTAAGCTTCAAACTGTTATTTTATTGAGCTGAATAAAATTTCAAACTCTTCACTCATTATTACATGATGCCAGGAAACAATTACAGCCTCAATTAATTCTTTATTTGATGAACGCCTGATCCATACATGAATTATCAACAGGCTCCATAAGTTCTCATTAGGATTGTGGAGATGATAACAATTCACCACCATTTGTAGTAAACCACTCTTTCAGTACTTTGATGTCTGAATCATGCTGAAATGTAAATGCTGCGTTGTTGGGAAAGAGATCACTGATGGAAGGTGTAAGTTTTGGCTTTAAAATATTGTCAATATGTTTTCTTGCATTTATTTCTTGTATTTTTCTTGTATCTTGTCCCATCAATGAAGGTGATAAGTACCATCTATTAACATGACTGGCCAAATCATAACATTAAATCAGATGAATTACATCTTGAAGGCAAACAGGATGTAGCTTTTCGCCTATTCTAGGTATTTTATTTATTTATTTTTGCCCATTACTACCAAATAAAAATATATTTGTTTCTTTACTCCGTGTAACTTGTGACCATTGATCATCTGTCCAATTAAGGGATTACTTTGCCCTCTGTAATCCTTACTGCTGTAAATTGAGATAAGGATTCTTTAGAGGAATTATATCTCTTAATCCTATATCTAATAATATTATCCTAATTTTTCTTGAACTGTCATAAAAGCCAGCATCCTTCGGTTGACTTCTGATGGCCTCTGATGACATCTTGGAGACATAATCTTTTTATATTTCTGTCATCAACATATTTTATGCTCCATCTTTTCCGACTTTTTTCTGCAATGTTTTTATTGAATTTGTCTCCTGATATTGTAGACAAAACTTTCGAACTCCAGATGCAGTTAATGAACCACCCATATCTTGCAATTCTAGCAGAGGAAAACCCAAAATTTTGTAACAAAATAATCTTAACTCTTATTAGAGGAGTCAGATTTATTTTTTTTATTTGATGTCACTACTTTTTGACTAAATGTTAATAAAAATTCCAACTACATATTACAAAGTTTAACAAATTTTCTTATTTGTAATTTGATACACAAAAACAGTTTCCTTTCCGCAGAACTGTGCACAGTATTAAATTATTCCAACTTTGTACGTGAATTTAGTTTCTGCTGGCATTTACTAATTTTTCATTGGTTCCTAGAAAAAAAAACAGTGATTTATTGAGAAAGTATGAAATTACAATTCATTTCATCTCTTGTTTTCCACTCGTTTATCAGATTAAGGGGAAACTAATCTTTTTCTATTGCAAATATCGGAATTTTCATTTTTGTATTGAAACCAACAAGAAATTATTTTTTAAATGATATGTAAGAGTTTGTACTTGAAGAAACGCAACATTTTCAATAAGCATACACATTTAGAAAACATAAATTTTGCAAAAATGTCATCAATTTTGGTCATTGATATACGTGAGAGTACAGATTCCTGATAATTACATTTTATATCAGCACTAATTAACAAAGAAAGAGCTTTTCTTATAGGGTTGTAAAATACGGAAAATTAGATACATTTATCTAGATTAATGAAATTGCAAAAATGAACTTTCACCATTTAAAAATCTATTCTTCTGATCGTATTTTATTATAGAATGCTAAGAATTTAAATAAACCTCATTTCAGGTAGTTTTAAATACAAGTGCAATTAAATGAAATTATTTACTTAAATATGAAATCAATTATTATATTTTAACATCAGTTCATTATGGTTTATTCATGAATCGTTTGAACAATCGTTTATTTCCTGGCGATATATATATTTCCAACCGTATGATTTAGTGTATAACGACTGAATTAACTCAGAAATTTCACCAGAAATTATAATACTGCACTGTTTATTCAAATAGAGTAGAATTGAGATAAATATCACGTAATTCAAACAACCATAAAGAGGAATTTCAGTTCACTGATGATAATGCTAATAAATTGTAATGATACCGTTTATTGCATCCGAGTATATCTACCACGGAAATAAATCATATTTGTTTATCATGAATTGCTTTAATCATTTATAGACTATTTAAGATAACATATTAATTAAACATTTTAAATGCAATATTTTCAGTAAATATAATGTAATTTAACCTTACGTAAGAGATAAGATTAAAGGTAGGAAGAGAATCTGAGTTTTCAAACCTAATTTAACTAAACTATTCTATTTTGATTTCAAGCGTTTCTGAATCAAAATTGAAATGCATTTTCATTTTATGTACTATGGTAGTCTAGACAAATCTTAAGCATTTTGTGTTTTGCTCATAGTATCCGATCTCGACTCTTAATTTTAAGTTGAATTTTGGTAGATATATTATGAATCTTTAAATCGGAAGGCTAACACAATTATAAATCAATTATTGCTGTTTTAATGTATTGTTATGTTATTTCTATTCCACTATGTCTATAAAGGCAGCGGGTTCTCTTGTAGTAAGTGTATAGTGCGAAAACAATCAGCAGGCCTCAATAACGGAAGAAGACTTTTCTTAATAACGGATAAACGAATGCGCAGACAACAAATATATAGTACAGACGAACACAGACTAAACTCAGTAGTCCACAAGTAGTAATAGGTAGTAATAAGAAGCATAGCACATAAAACGGTCAGACCTAATTGAGCAGATAGAGGGAATTTTCATAGCCTCACCCTGCAGTCACGTCGACAGTTCTCCACTGTATCCTTGTTTTAGCTGTATCCAACTGCCGATTCACTACTACACGACAGGCTGTTTCTCACACGACCCGATGTTGCTTCAACAATAAACTCGAGGACAGCATACAGCTCAATTTAGTAATACTTCAGTTATATACGACACTTCCTCTTCGTTGGATTGATTCAATTATTCGCCGCTGACTCTTTCCACTGTTTACTTCACCTTAGACTTCCGACATTTTATAATAAGAAAATTTTATAAACAGGAAAATTTCAAGAACAGACAGACATACATCTATTCCTATTTGTCCAACAATTACAATTCTAATGTTGAATACTATGTTATTCTTGAATTAATTCCATTAATAAAACTGATGGAAGTCTCCTGCTTGCGATCAGTAGCTTTCAATCTTGGTAAATTCTTGTGACTTCAGTAGTAATTTGAAGACTTTGATGGTAAAAAAACCTGTTTAAAAAATGCATGGATTATAGCTATATTCTATATAAAATATTCAAAATTATTCTTGGAAACTCTACGTCCTATAATGGAGAGAATGTAAACAGATGCTTTATCATAATAATTGAATTATCTGTTAGATCATATACAATGGATCGATGCCCATCAGCATCAGCAGTTGAAGCATGATTAATATGCTGTCTTTACAAACGCTTTAGATGACGTTTGTTACTCTTTTCCATTTTGTGTTGTTTGGTTTTGTAACAGAATAAAATGTGCTTACGCATTATAGAATGTGTTGCATTTTTTTGCTTAGCACACCCAACGAATTTATTTTCAAGCACTATATGGTTTGATTGTTAAAGGACATGCTACTTTTTCGGTTATAACGACTGCCAAGAAAAGTTTTCGTTACTTGGTGATTTTAATCGTCAAACTATTATTCTTTTTGGTATTCTGAGAAGACTATTTTTTTACAATTCTATCTTATTAAAGGGAGAAAGCTGAAAGATGAGTACATTTCTGAATTCTTGAACTCTTTGGCCTTGATTTCCATCCTATAAGATAGTTTTGTATACGTTGTTTTCACTTGTTTATGACTATCGTATCGTTTCTGACCGAAATATTTTAATTCAGTCTAGGAGTAATCCGAGTTTATTTTATTGTTAAATCTAAAGATCCAATCTTTTCAGTTTTCCTTTCATTCATATTTTGGAAAATTTAAACCATCCTAGCTCATGCGCAAAAGAGCGATGGGTTTAGAATCCGTTGTCAAACAATATATAGCATGTGATTCACGGTTTTAGAGTTTTACATAATAAATAATCAGGAGAGTAATATTTTAGTGATTTAATGAACTATCTTTTCCATTTTTCAGTTGCTATGTAAACCGAATCATATCAAGAATATTACCTTTCACATCATGCTGTATATTACAATACAATGGCTTTCAAGCAGAACTAATCCAAAGTAATACACATAATTGCTAATCTTAATAATGGTTGTGGCTTTAAATTAGTCGAATTAAAATACCATCTGTTACACTAATTGAATTAATTCATGAATAATACATCTCTTAAAGGAATAGCATACCAAAGCTCGTAATCATTAACTTATCTAAGAAGTCAAACATACTACTTCCTTTTCGAATGCTTTGTTTATAATTCGAAATCTGTTCGAACAAACATTAACTGCAGGAGACACAAATGATCATTTTCAAACACTTTCCAATGCGAAAAGACCTTGTTGTTGGGAATTATCTTCCTAATGGATTGTTACTTTTCTCACAAGCAATTAGTTCGAAGGAAACTTTAATTTCTAATCAAGTGTTAAACTATTCTCTCTCTAAATCAGAATGGACAATGAAATAAGTTTCTTTCCGGATTACCGGAAATCTTTGCAGCTGATACGAATTGTTATAAATCAAAGCCTCATTTAAATTTGGGATTTCAGATGAAAATCCTCTTACCTTAACTCCAATTATTCTCCTTTATTTTTTCTCTCTTTTCTATCTGTTTTAATTTTAATTAATTCTAAAAATGCAAAGCATAAAAGAGCCAAATTGTTTTTGAAATCTTCGATTTGTGTATAATTTTATAAATACTTGTATACAATTTCTTAAATACGAGTATATAATTTTATAACTACATGTATATACTTTTACAAATACTTGTGTATAACTGTTTAAATACTTGTATATAATAAATATAAATCAAAGTCTCATTGAAATTTGAGATTTTAAATGAAAGTCCTCTTACCCTAACTCCAAGAATTCTCAACAAGAATTACTTATTTTTCTCCTTTCTATCTGTTTTAATTTTAATTGATTCTATAAATTCAACGCAATAAAAGGCCGAATATATTGTGTAAATTTTAGACTTTCATTTCTGCAATCTCTTTTCCATAAATTTCTCGAATAATAGTTCATTTATTTATTTTTTTAATTATCTCTATTGAAGCTCCGTTATTCCCTACTGTTTATGTCATGATTACACTGCATACTGTTTTGTCAATAAACATGATGCCTGTCATATTGATTATTAAAATATACGACATTCAGACTTTATTAGATTTTGAATTCTATGACAGTTGTTGGTTATAAAAATAGGTAATTCTGCATTACCTGGGCCTAAAGGGAAATTATTTGTGAATTTTGGCATATGAGTTTAGAGAAGGAGTTTTAGGTCAGGTGTCTTCCTCGTCATCTCACTTCGGTTCAACATTATTAGGTTTGGTTCAAAATAACCCTATCTTTGCTTTAAAACAAAACGTTAATATTACTAAACTAAATCCTTAGCTTTAAAGTGTCTGACAACAAAGCGTTGCATTTGTAGAGGTTTATCAGAAAAATCTCTTTATTTTGCCTCTTAATAGAAAAAGTGTCATAAATCATCCATTTTTAAAACTATCACTTCTACCGCCAAATTTGAGAAAATGTGGGTTATAGATTGGTGGTTTATTAATTGTGCGCTTTGAATCGCTTTTCCCAGATATAAATTGACTGAGTAAAGATATATTATAATCTCTCGGAAAATACCCCAATAAATAATTTGAAGCTTAAAGGGTGAATCTAAAAGCCAAACTTAAGAGGTTTGATCTAAAATGCATGGATCTGTTGTACATAATTTAGTTTTAATGGATTCCTAAGCGAGGTGTTTTTAAACTTCAAAATTCTATAGATACTTAACTCCTAATATTTTAGAAAACCCTATAAAGTTATGTACTTTTTACTATAAGCTTTTTAAATTTTCATAATGTTATTTAAGCTTTGATACTTAATATTTTATGAGAAGTATCGATACTTCAACTAATCTAGCAATATGTTTACTGAATCCTAAACACATTAATAAAAACTATAAGTTTAGAGAGAATAATGATGTATCTTTGAAGTATTTTATGTACTTTTATTTCCTGAATTTCACTTTTTTGCAATGTATTAGAAGTTTATCCCTAATTGAATCATTCATAAAAAAGAATATAGAAAACATGATAAGTGTAAGGGTTTTACACGAATAAAACAAAAAAAAATTAAATACATTTTTAATACAAACTATCCTATAAATAGGTCAGCGGACCAATACAATACTAAAATTACAAAGTTTTACTTACCTTTAAAAAAAAACAATCTATAAACTGAAATCCGAAGTTTCCACTACAAGTTTCAGTAAATACTAACTAGGAAAGTAACATTACATATTTTCCAAGTTGTAATAGATATTTTTACCTATCAGGATTTTAATTGGCCATTTAATGACCATTTAAGATTCTTACAAATAAATGGTCACAGTTTCGGAGACAAACTTCTTGATTATTATGTATGCTGATTTCGGAATTATTTTATCAGGTAAAATTATTGTTACTAACCTAAGAAATATTAATGTGAATAATATTCACATTAATATTTCTTAGTCCAAATATAATGTTCATATAATACCCAAATAAAGAGAAAATTTTATCCTCAGGCGTATCCTATGAAACTGAGGATTGTAACCAGTGGTATCTAATATTCAAGTATTATTGAATTCGCTTAGCTTGTCGCCAACTCTGACATCACTAATTCGGCATCCAGTCAGCATTCAAGAACTGACCAGTAAACAGTCTTTTCAGTCAATGAATTCAGCATGCTAGGAGGTTTCATTACAGATTATTTACAATTTTTATGGAAATTAATGTGTGTAAATACTAAAGACTCTATGTATTTTTAATACATAAAGAAATGCAATTATTTTTTACTATCTCTGAAGTGCACATTATTACTTTTCAAAATATAAATGTACTATATTGAAGTGAAATGATCTAGTCTTTCAAGCGGAATACACAAATTCATCTTCATTATTATTATTCTATTGATTGGATTAAAGGAGTCCATAGAGAATTCCCTCATCTGAGAAATTTTGAAGAGAATAAAATCGAATTATAAAGGAAAACACTAATTTAATAACTGCATATAACAATAAGCTAGATTAATTAGGTATATGTTTTTATTTCGAATAACATGTCTGGATAGACATCGTTCCTAAAAGTAGTAAGTAATGCTTTGAAACAAACAGAGAGCATGTGGGATAATAAAGAATAAAACGACCCCCAAATGATTCCTCCCCTTTCAAATACAGTTTTATGAAGGCCTTGGAGAAAAGGTAAAACTTGATACTCAACAGCAATTTAGTCCTCACAATTTGGCATCAATACCTTAATGGATTCTTCATCAGTGCGGTTTGAACAATACAATCAGATTAGTGGAGTATAAGTCTTAGTTACCATTTATTCTATTCGAAAGTAAGGAATATCTTCATGTAAAATATATTTTGATGACATTAAAGATTACCATTTCGAATATACGTATATATTTGGAAAGAGACTTCATGATGAATGTAAAATTCGTTTTTGGAGACTTCACACCTCAGGCTCCAGTATAGAGAGCTCAGAATAGGGGGTATTTTAATTTTGATCACCTTATACATGCAAGATTATATGCGGTAAATTTGTACTTGAAAGAGTTTTGTTTCTTGAGCCAAGCATTATTAATAGTAGCCAGACATATCGATAAACTGTGTAATATCAATAAGCGGGCGCATAATTTAAGAAACTGTTTTTGTTAAATTGGGATCATTAATAATTATTTAAGAATGAATCTACCATTTCTAATTAAATTTCTTAATTAAAGTATTTATTTAATGGAATGTACATAACAACAATTTAATTTTTTTTTCTATTGCAGAAAGATAGTGGAAGCTACTTCTAATACATGCCGAACGGAAATAATCCTTTACTCTAGATATAACCTCTAGGGAGAAGTATGTCAGAAAAAGAAGGAATGGGTCTATATATACAATCTTCCATCGGATGGAATGAAAAATATAACAGGAAGATTAAATAAAAAAATTCTCTGCAATCCATCAATGTCAGCACGCTGAACGGCAAGACCCACAAAAAGAATTAAAAGTAATACTTATGAGAAAAGCTTAGAAATGGCACAAAACAACAACAGTAAATTCTTTCAAGGAAAAAAACTATTATTTATATTAGGAAAGAAAATGATTAAAAATCCTATAAAACTGTGACATAAAATGAAGACAAAAGCTAAAATGGTATAATGTTATTTTAATGAAGATATAATTTCATTACTGTAATAATAGTCTATGCACTGCTACCAGGCATCAACATGAGTTTTATAATGTAATAGTACCATTTATTTATATGATTAAGTTTTTTTAAAGAATTACTAGTATTTCATAAAATATCTAAACAATTTAGTTGAAGTATATAATGAAAATTTCCTTTACCGAGTTATTCTGCATGAAATAGCTATGATTCCTATTATGAAATAACTAGTTATTGTTATCTATGAACTATCTACTGATTGATGTATGATAACTACTGATTGATCTATGATAACTACTGAATCACTACTAAAGTAAAAAATAAGCTTTCCTTTGTTACACTTATATTCAGTAGAGATTCAAATCTATCTTGCATTAATTTTTTCTAATTTACAGGTTGGTCTCCCATCCCTGCTGAAGTCACTATTGGATAACATGTAATTAAAATATATGTTAATAACTCTAAATGTACGCCACCTAAATTCTTGTTTAAAAGCCTATAGAATGACGTATACACACACGCGTATTACACGAATAATATTTCATACTTTAACTATTAAGTCATCATCATTCTGTAGAATAAAGAGTTAAATTGCATAATTTATTAATTTTATATATTTGTCTGACTTGTTATTTCATAAAATATTTAGTTATTCCATGAAATAACGGGTATCACACTTTAACGGTAACATATACAAATTCAATATGTGTATATTACCTGAAGCTGGGGACTTGATGGTAGAGCGTTGGATCCGCTTCCATTGGTTGCGAGTTCGAAACCTGCCGGCCGAGGACCTTTGTGTGTGGTGGGTGGTAGCTGGTGCGCATATAAATCTGTCATGGTTACAATTCATTTTTATCGAGATTAATACCAGTGGGGGGACTGGTTCTGAGGTGATCGTTCTCTGACTCCAGATCTAAATTACGATCTGTGGGTGAGTGAATGAAATGTCTGAATGAAGTCCGGCTGAACTGACAAGTGCCTTTAGAAACACCACATTCAATATGAATAGGATGCTTTTTAAATTTGCATTAAATAGTTAAAAACACTTCATAATATGAGGTCAACATGTAGTTTTTATTTAACATTGAAGCAGTTGCATTAATCTATCTTCTCTGACGGATAATAGATGTTGATTCATGTGTAAGTACGCATTCCATAGATTGTTATTATAATGAGCTCATATATTGTTTTGTTAAAGTGTGGACGTTTTTTTCTTTTCTTTCGTTTTTGTGTTAGTTATGTGTGAATTGCGATCATTAAAGAACTGTTACTCATAGTCTACATCCTTATAGCTCATTTTTCTGCAGCAGTACTCAGAACAACTGTCTTATCAAATTTTGTAATTTCCTCTTTATAAGCAGGATCATCCTTGTATAATTGTCTAGGACACATGTGATATAGAAAAATTGCACGAAGAAGACTTTTATGATGAAAGTTGCAATGTCTACTAATTCCTTATTATTACTATTACGGGTTGTAAAGAAAATAACATAATTTTAGATCAAAATGCACCTTTTTAATTATTTTTTTTTCCTTTTTTTCCCCTTCGTTAGCTTCCAGTATAATTCGAGTCCTTTTTGTTTTAAATTTGGTTGAAATGTATTTATCCGTTGAAATTTAAACCTAATTTTTCAAAGTTAATTTCCAAACGAGTTTTAATTGCTTTAAAAATGGAAACTTATAGATTACTATATCAATATCCTGATATTTTTCATTTGTCTTTATACGGAATCACTTTATAGGGCTTTAATAGCTTCTGATATTAAAAGTCAGACGTGAATACAAATATGGGCAAGATAATTTCAGATTCATACTTCATTTTAGTAAATAGTCTTGATGGAAATGGAATTGTTTAGTATTTTTATTAATGTTTTCATTGATTTTATTACCATTTTAAAATTTTAAAATCAATTTCTTTTTTAAAATTATTAAATTAAAAAAGATTAAATTAATATCTTAATTTCTAAAAAAACGTTTACCTAATTTGAATAAAATAGTAAATCATGGCAATTTTAGTTCATTTTATTCTCGATGTAATTTTAAAAATGTTTTGGTAATTTTAAAAAATAGGTATTCCAAAGACACCCAATTAGAATAACTTTCACAAAAGCTACCGATTGCCTTATTATCGTTATTTTATAATTATCTCTAATTCTCGCTAGTTGAGGACAAAGAATTTCTTACTCATTTTTTGTGAGAACATTTAAGCTAGAAACTAAAGATACGCTATTATATCCCCAAGAGCTTCGAATTTTTCTGGCAATCATCAAAAACTTCACGATGATATGACTCTATTATCTAATTTGTAGCCAAAGTTACGATAGCAAGAGGCAACAAAATAGGAAACCTGCAGAAGATATTTTCCTTAAAGTATCGTCTGCGTTCTCTAGGGATAGATAGGGACACAGTGAAAATTTTATTTCAGAAATAAACAGCAGTCTGGGGACTTATCGTAAGAACAGATTTCTTCATTTTAGCTTATAATTTAATGTATAAAAGTATCATCCAGAGAGCGTGGCTCTAAAGCTTGCACAGCGGTGCTTAAAAATTACAGGTTTGAATAAAAATGCTATTTAACTTGTTGCTGATTAGCTAGTTGATTAGTAATTTTAAGCTAAGTTTAACTCTAACTGTTTGGAATTAAACTAGGGAATTCGATAAATTCAAGATCGTTCTTATAATTTAAAAATAGAAGTCAAAATTTGATAAAATTTATAAATAATTAATTTACTGACGGGGATACAATGTAATAATCATTATGAAAAAAATGAGTTCGATCTAACGTTCTTCATGAAATAAGGAGTGAGGTAAATTCAGTAATTACAGCAGTTTAATTATTATTAAATCGAAATTCTTCTAACATGTTGTTAATTAATTATCCGGTAACTATTCTGTATTCATTTCTGTTTCAATTACTTTAACCCTTAACTGGGGAGGCTCGGTCTAACAGACCGCAAAGGTTGGACTTACGGTGGCACCTATTCTATTTTTAAGGCGACACATTATCGAATATTTTTTCCTTTAAATTCTAAGGATTAAAATTATTATTTACTTTATTTTAAGTAAAAAAGTACTTTACAACTATTCCGAAAAAATTAAAAAAATATTTAATATTTATTTTTTTCCGAAATTTTAAGCTTTTTTAAAACTTTTAACACTTTTTTAAATACGAAGATTTTTTTCCAATTTTTTATGCTACCTAAATATTTATTATTATACTGCCTAAAACTTAGTATCTCCGGCCAAAAAAATTTTTTTTATATATATTTTTTACTGTAAAAACAAACAAAAAAATTATACACACGGGAATTTTGATGTTGGATATTGTTTTTAATTACTACACACCTTAAAACTAATTCCATACTAAGATTTACAAATCATATATTTCTGAACATTCATAAAGTTTAAGATTTCTTGTTTAAGAGAGTCTTAGGCTTTCAAAATGAAGTATATAAACCGAAAATGAACATGGAAAAATGCATTTAAAGCTTTTATTCATCTAATTCATACTATAAAATTAATAAAATTTTCTGGTAACTTTTACAATATATTATTCAAGCTATTCTAAATTGTTTGAAGTTAAAATATACAAAAACTTATCGAAACAAAATATTACATCTGTATATTGAAACTATATAAAAGAAACTAACGAAAAATAAAAATTTCTCAAATCTTATCATAATACCTTAAAAAAATTTATACGGAAAACAAATTTGATTAAAAGTATATTTCTGCTAATCCTACTGCTATTTCAATTATTCTGTTTGTTAATTATTTTTATTATTTCTGCTATTCTGTTAGATCGATGCATTAATAACTGTTGCGCATTTGCTCCAAATGCCATTGTGGAGAGTCTCATTGAAGTTTTGCTTCTTGAACCAAATGCATCTCTCTAGTAGCTCATTTGATGTCCTTGGTAAATTTGGCAATATTTTTTACCAAATGAGCTTCTTTTATAAGTGTTTGAATCTGAAAAATGGACTTGAAAACATTGTTTACTCTCCTGTCTTACATAAATAAATTCTTCAATAAATTGATAAAAAATAAAGCTACGGCTCTAAAGTTTTAGAGGTACATTTCGAATGACTCAATTTATCATATGAGCCAATAAAAAATATCGATGTTTTAATGATTTTTCTAGTATTGTGTTGCCTTAACTCAATCGAATGTATTGATAAGTTTCCTTCTTGTTTCGTGACTTTCACTACAAGTTCACTTTTTTGAACAAATTTCAGTGAATTATTTTTTAAATATTTCTGGTATTTCTTTGTACGACCTCTGTGAGACCGTAACTCCCTTTTAGTATTCCTGTATTATAGGAGGTTTAGAAGACCGCTCTAAAGCTTAGTGCTTGAAATATCATCCAGCATACTGATCCTCGTTGTATAAAAGAAGTCTAGAGAATTTTAAATGAAACAGAAATGAATTTTAGTAATGAGAATAATTGTATATAAGATTTTTATGGCTGATACACATTAGGCCAATTCTAATGTGTATGTTCAAATACAATTGATTTTTCTAGTTATAATGCATATTGAAAAATCTCTTAAATATATTAATATACCAAGAAAAATATATGTAAATTATATTGACAGATTTTCATGCTAAAACTATTCAGTGTAAACAAAATAAGTCTCGAAGTTAAGCTCTATATTTTCACCTCTCCAGTCAAGGGTTAGCTATGTCCGTAGTTCTTCTTCAAGAAACACCACCTGAAAAGCATCAGCACACACATAAGCAAAGAAATGAGCCTATTTTCTAAGTTCTTTTCAGTAGATATTGTTTATTCATTCATTTCGATGTATCCTAAAAACAATTATAATTTTATTTGTAATTTTTTTCTGTTCTCTCATGAGTTCTCAAAAAAAGTAAAATTTATTTTAATATAGAATTATAATTTTTTTTGTTTATTTGCTTTGCCATTTTTTATAAATCTCACAGTATTAAAATAATATGCTTGAAATTCAGTTTTTGGAAAATGTATATTTTTCAGTATTATTTAATTTTTACAAAAGATGCATAAAAAATAAAAGCAAATACTTAAAAGAATAATGGAGAATTTCATTCAATTGAATCTAAAATGGAAAAGGGGTGACTGACGATCTCCTCAGTTAAGGATTAATCCCTGTTGTCGGTACAAGAAAATCAAATTTCTATTTTCAAACGATTGAAATCAAATTTTGACACAGGACAGCAATTGCTGGCACAAATTATCCCGACACTTTTTATACATTTATGTCACTGCGTTCTTGCATTATCAAGTTCACATGCTTGTGAAAGTGCAGCTAATTTAACTCTCGATTAATTTGGAGCCAATTTTGATAAGAATTAGCTTTTTGAGTTAGAAATATGGGTACCAAAGTTTAATTGCCTTGTTCTTTTCGCTTCATTTTATTGCTTTAATTCGGATAGCTAGAAAAAAAGATTTTCCCAATAAGAATAGTGTTCGAATTTAATAGAAATCTAAAAATTCGATACAAAGACTATGAACCAAATTTCATCCATCGAACACAAAACATTTTGAGCTATTGTGTTCCCAAAAATAGGCAGATATGATGATACGAATAAGGTATTTTTTTATTTAATAGAAATTAGAAATTCGAATTTAATAGAAATCTACAAATTCGATACAGAGACGATAAATCAAATTTCATCCATCTAACACAAAGCAATTTGAGCAATTGTGTTCCCAAAGATAACCAAATAGGCAGATATGATGATAAGAATGAGTTTTTTGAACGGAGATGGGTCTAAAACGAGGCGATTCACTGAAATTTCAAATTAATTTTTTAACGATTACTATATATTTTCTATACTTTATATACCAGAGAGTGAAAAACAGTTATCATTCTCAAACTCTTATTATCAGCAAGAAACAAATTGACTGTATGTATTTGAAATGATTCTTTTGAAACGATTAATTTGAAACAATTCCTTTGAAACGATTTCCTTGAAACAATTCCTTTGAAACGATTCCTTTGAAATAATTCCTTTTAAATGATCCTAATAACACGATTCCTTGAAATGATTCCTTTAACACGATCCCTCGAAAGGATTCCATTAACACTATTCCTCAAAATGATTAATTTGAAATGATGAATTGCAACCATTCCCTTAAAAACATTCCTTTGAAACGATCACTTGAAGTGACTCCCTTTAAACGATTCATACAGATGGCTCATATCAAACGATTAATTGAAGCGATTCATATCAAAAGAATAATTGAAACGATTCCCTTAAAATGATTCTTTTGAATTGAGTCCTTGAAATGATTCCTCTAAAACGATTAATCGAAACGATTTCTTTAAGACAATTCATTTGAAACTTTTCCGCTAAAACGATTTCTTGAAACAATTAGTTTGAAATGATTTCCTTTTTTCTCAACAATTAATGAATCTCAGTGCCTGCAGCATTCCATCATCGTAGTTGATGATGTTCCCAATAAATCGACATTGTCATATCATCAGGAAAAAAAAAACCATGTCCTCGCACTTGTAATTCGGAATGGTCAATAATTCACCAAGTTCATCAACTCTCTTGTCGTTTCTAATGCTGGTTGATTGCTCTTCTCCATCAAGATGACAGCTCATGACGAGCATTTGAGGAGGGAACGGTGGATCAACCAAACAGCTTAAAGCTAAACCCCTACTTCCAAATCCCACCTAATACTCAGAAAGGGAATGAGTGGGGCCCCATGTATCGATTAGAATAGTAATTATAGCAACTGCTAGGAAGATGTCCCAGCTATATAAGATTTTGCTGAAAAGGTACTTGTAAGTTCGTTATAATATTTTGACTAAAATCAGGACTTGGTTTTCATTTCTCAAACGATGTCTCGCAACTAAGTAAAATTCACAAATTTTCCTCTATTCTTTTATTTTAAGACCTATTTATTTTAGTTTTCAAATAACTATTTGTTTTAATTCTACGATAAATAGGAATTGTATGTTGTTTTTATAAACCACTGTAGCTGAAACTGAAACTCGAAGTAGAATGTTTTTTCAACATTTATCGAATGTACATCTTCTCTCTCAATTATAATTTATTTTATAATATGTTCTATTAGCAAGCCAGGAGAATTAGAATGCGTTTTGAGTAGTTTATATACCGAAATGATTTGTAATTACATCTGATTTAGAGCATTGTTTATATTTAAAAAAGCATTTTCATTACAAAATAAATGAAAACAAACTGATTCTTTTGAAAAACGTGTATTTCGTAAACAATTTCATGACTGATTTCTTTAAAACTTATTGATATATAACCCTGAAATTTAAAATAATCAATTTATATAACCCTGAAATTTAAAGGTAATGCATTATGGATAAGCTTTTAACTAAGTAGTTATGGTTTTAGAATAACTTAATCTAATTTTCAACAATGAATTTTGTAAAATTTTCAACACAGAAATACCCAATTTGTTTGACTCAAAAGTTTGGCTTGTTTCCACACGACAAATAGTTAATTACATACCGAATTGTATTAAAAGTTAAGGCAATATATTCAATTATATTAATTAAGCTTTGATGCCAAAAATACAATTTTTTTTATATCACCACTTAAATATAAAACGCAAGAATAAATGAAGATCTGCAGTGAAATGTTTGATTTTTTTTTCTACTCAAGAAAATTATTGGCGTTTTATTTTTAGCACCTATACTCAAGAATGGGAAATCGAGTAATCAAAAGCTGATTTTTTTATGTAAAGAAAGGGAGATATTAATATTATGAAATGATTGAGTAGTTTTTGTATTTTTTCTTAGATTTGTGATAAAAAATTTCATTTCGAAGGTTATCCACTTTTCGTGCCTCCCTAAATTTTGTTGTTGTTACGTTCTTTAATATGGCACTTGCCATTGGACAAGCCCCCTGTTACATAAACAGCAAATCGTGACAATAAAGCTGGTCTCTTGATTTTTTTCATTGACGCCATCTTGATTAAAGAATACGACTTCGCCACTCAGGCATCACAACCCTTTTTACAAGTCTGTCTTTCATTCATGCATTTTCATTCGCAGATCGTTAATTTGAAATGAATCAGAGAACTATCACCTCTGAACCAGGTACACCCCTCAGTAGTATTACTCTCGATAGGAAGGACTTTGTGACTACACCAGATTTATACGTGCGTCAGTCCACACCACACACGATGAATCTTCAGCTGGCGGATTTAAACTCGTAACTTAACATACGCAAGTCCAACGTCCTGTCAACCCGGCCCTTCCCTGAATCCTCAAAAGATTATACTTTTGGGGTTTGTTTCTTTTGTCTTGATCAAAAACACTAAAAAATGCTATGTCCTAGTTACATGAAATTTCATGTATGAGAGCTCGTATAGAAAAATAGATTTCTTTCAAAATTTGAATGAAAAAAATTGCAAATTTAACAAAAATAAAAAAGTAACGTATAAGATAAGTATTTTTACAAAAACTATTATAAAGATAAGATAAAACATAAAATTTATTATAAAAGATAAGATACATCTTACTAATAATAATGAGACAAATGATTTTATAAAAATTCTACTACAAAATTACTACTACTACTACTAATTTTACTACAATAATATTTGTAGTAAATACAAATATTTTTTTAACTTGGTAAAAACAATGAATGTGGACAAAGAAGTTTAAGGAATTGAAAAATGTGCCTACATATATCACTAACGACATGAGAATGTAATGAGCACCATTAAGGTCAACATGAAGATTTCCGACTTTACAAAAGAAGCATTTCTACCTGGGGCATGTAAGTGAAGTCTCCAGTGATCAGTTCACTATACAGAGGTAGAAGTTTGTCATAATTAAAGCTGCCTTGTTAAATAAAATGCTGACATCTTTAATTCATGTGAGTTTTAAAGAGCATCGTATTCTAAATTGCAAATATTTTCGAAATAACAAAAAAAGAAGCAAACAAAGCCTGAGAAACAAAGACAAAACTTTTCCAAACCTGAGAAACAAAGGCACATAAGATAGGGAAGATAT
>JAPMOQ010012693.1:1219789-1230339 GCA_026543055.1 Argiope trifasciata
AGATATGCAAATGACCATGAATGATTAGAAGTTAATTATTTCATAGTGATGAGGCATTTTAACTATAAATTTAACATTTATAATCAAAAAATATTAAAATTTCTTGCATTGAATTTAATAAAGTATGTAGGGCCAGGAATAATATAGTAAAAAATATTTACTCAATGTATTTTAATGTATTTACTCATTGCAATTTAACCGTCTTGCATTTTGTATCAAACAAATTTAAAAAAACTTTTGCATGTGCACAATGAGGTCTTATGAGAACGAATATTAAGTCATAAGCTCCACGCATGAAAACTAGGGTATATTCCTGCCTGTGGAGACGTATAATTGAAATTACAAACCATGCTTCAAATTAGCTCAACCATTCCTTACAAAATAGTGATTATTATAGAAATTAAAATAAACTATAGGGAGTGTTTTATTAATAACTTGTTTCAAAATAATATATAACTTTTATAAATATCCAAGGTATTGTATAAAAGGATTTAGTATTTAGATTATTATTTTTGAAAAAAAAAAGTATTTCACATTGTACTATTTCTCTTGCTGGCCACGGTGGCATGATGGTAAGGTATCGGCTTCGGAACTGGATGGTTTCAGGTTCGAGACTCGATTCTAGCGAAGAACCGTCGTGTAAGGAGGTCCCTTGCATGTTAAATTTGTCAAGTTAAACGCCCTCCCGTTAGTATGGTGTGGTGTGGAGAGGGGGGGGGGGCAGTTCAGGTGTAGTCCGCTTCATCTGACCGTGGTTCAAAATAACAAGGTCCGTCCCAATATATATATATATGGATTTTCACTGGATATTTGATTTTCCGTCATCATTAATGCAGTAACCTTAACTAGTAAAAAAATTAACGTCCCTTTTCTCCATCAATATTAATGGTAGTATATTTCTTTTCAATTTAACATATTTATTCATATAAAGCTGCAGGGTTAAATTTAATTACTTTATTTCAAGAAAAAATAAAGTCATATACATTAAAAAAGGCCATTCTTTAATCTATGTCAATTGATTGTATTTCTGTCGCTTAAAATTTTCATTGATGAAGCTCTATGTATTTTATAGTCGTACGTGATTATGATGCCGTTTTAAAGATGAGCGATATTTACAACTTCTCATACCTAATTAGCATTATATATTTGTCGATGTCACTTAGTGTAATATAGTTCAATTCAGTGAACATGAACTGAAATGATTAAGAAGTCTTTCAAAATAAACACTTGAAACGACTAATAGCTTTAATGATAAGTTAAGTCTAAATGAAATATGAAAGAGATTTGGAAGAATTGTTTAAATATTTAAAGAATTTGATCAATATGATGCCGTTTTCCTGAAGTCGTTTCTGAGATTGAGGTATTTGAAGCCAAATATTTTGAAACAGAAGCAGTAGATAAATCCACCATTGAAGCATTAGCCGTTAGAAGCTTTCCAATTTCCATTGAAGTTAGCTATAAACTTTCTTGATTAAACAATCCATGCTCTGATGGCAAACACACTGATTGGCTTAATTTTAAAGATCTTTATTTGGTGTCACTTCACGGAAATAAATCATTGGCGAATATTCCGAAATTTCAATATTTGATAGGCTTTTAACAATCGAGCCAATAGCTATTATTGAAGCATATTCCATTTTCAGAATTTTCAGAATTCAGAGGCTTAGAATAAAATAATTAAACGCTTGATAAAAAATCAAATTATTATGACTCTTGTAAAAATATTTCTCAATAACCCAGTATTATAAATATTAATTTCATTGAAGAATAATAGCTGAAAATAGCTGTAGAAAAATAATTTATCTGTGGATTAAAATTTCTATTGAAAACACAATTTTCAGATATATTTGGCTGCTACATTTATTGTTAGATATGATGCTGATATTCAAATATTCCCCTCATAATTATTAAAAATTGATGAAGAGGTATTTCCAGCCATTGGATGATGATGGAATTCTGAAACAAAGGTATAATTTCAATTGAAATTCTAAATGTTACAGCAACGAAAAGACAGTTCATAAAACTCACAGCAATGTTTTTAAGAAAGTTATGAAAATAGTAAGTATTCGGTTCTTAAATGTCTACAGTATATTGATTCTCATATCTCATTCCATTGTTATAAATTTAAAGAGGAAATATTGAAATCCGGGAAAAAATATTGGGATTGGGATGAAATATCAAGTGGAATTCTTTTCATTGCAAACCATGTATTTTCATCTGAAAACAAATATGCCACTTTATTTCATGAACATATTAAAGGCGAAAGCGTTATCCGTATCGAATTAAATTAAAGCGGTTGAGCAAATTAATAAAGAAAGACTACCCCTAAGTTTTTTTTTAATATTATGATCTAAGTTAGGTAATTTACAACTTCTGCAGTCATTCAAGATTCTAACAGAGGAAAACATGAATTCGTTGTACTCTTGAATAACGGAAACGAACTTACTTTTTTTGTGAATAACTCGTTATGAATTGATTTGTGCATGAAATTACACGTTTTAATGCTTACCATATAACATACATACATGAAGGCCTTAGTTCACTAATCGAATTTTAGAGCATAACAATTAGATTATAAATAGTAAAACACTTGGCCACTAATTCATTTAAAAATGTATCTTTATATCACAGATATAAATTATCCTTTAATCTCAAATATAATCAAAATATCATCAAACAATTCTTTAATGGAAAACTTGAAGAATTACAGAATAACTGATTACAGGAAAGGATTTTTTCATAGTTTTGGTACTTACTCAGATTTTACAATTTTAAAATATCACAAAAGTCGTTGCATCAAGACCACAAAATATTATGCAGTTCTGTGTCTATATCTATGCACCAAAGTGCAGAAATTCAAACAATTAGTGACCTGACTATTACATCTTTAATTGCTGCTCTTTGGTGAGTTATGTCTAAGAAAGGTGAATCAAAATATTTCTTTTTTCAGATAATAACACTGAAGCATAATTTTTCTAAATTGCAGAAACTCTTGCTTTTATTGAATGAAATTGAATTTATATTAATTTTTTTGGCACAAACATATAGAAAATTGACGATTCTCCCATTTTTTGGCTTGTGATAATCCGAGCTTAAGTCCATAACATTTAATTTTAAAAAATACTGGAGAAATGATGTTAAGGTTTTAAAACTTAATACACTTTCATTTCCAATTAAAGCCATTTTAAATATATTATCTTTAAAACGGTTATTCTGATAATATTTAATTTTTATTTTGACACATCCGAAATCCTAGTATCTCAAATTCGGACTTTTATAATAGATCAAAATCCTTTCTATTAAAAGTGTAGGGATTACTATAGAAAATAAAAAAAATATTTTGGAAGTTGTAATAAAATATATTAATCAGTAATATTAATTAAATATGATAGTATCATTAGTGCTGTAGAAATCATCCCTGGAAAAGATTTCAGTACTTGTATAGTTAAAGCAACAGTAGTACTTTAGTTAATGATAAATTAATAATTAATTTATCATTTCCAAAGGATATTTAAAATAGTCAATAAATTTAAAGGGAAGTTTTAAAAGGATGTTTCAAAGCTTTTACAATCGCTATCACATCAAAAAGTTCTTGATATAGGGAGAGTCTGGTTTTATTTTTCATATTTATATTTTTGATGCTTATTAATTCTATATTTCATTGATTTGCATAGAATAATTTTTCAGTAATGTTATTATAACTGGCAACAGATTTCTAGTTTAACTTGTTTCACTTATATTAATGTTAATATCAACAGTATTTGCTTTTTGATTTTAAATGTTTCGCCACAAAGTTACAATATCTTGCCCAAGCTTGATTTTTTTTAATATTTTATTCCATGGTAAAATGAAATTATACTTTCATATAACATAAAGACTCTTTTCTTAATACAAATATGGGACAATAAATTTATTCAAGGATACGTATTTTAAAACAGCTGCAGGATATAAAAGTTATAAGCAAAAGATGAAATGAAATGTCATATAAAGGAAAGCTTTTGCTTAAAGTTTCAGTGTAATAGAAAGATCTTTCAGCAGCAATTATTCTGTTTGAATGAAAGATCACTGTAAAAGCAGCATTTCGGTATTCAGCATTACTTAAAATATACAAATCAACATCATAAGTAGAATCCCTCTAGGAATACCAATTTGCTAAGCCTATTTTTAAGAAGCATCAATAGAAAAGGAAAAATTTGAAAAGTAACAACAAATTACTACTCATAATTCAACATCACTACCTTAATGGATTCTTCGCAAACTCATTTTAAATAGCCAAATTGAGTTTACGTTTTCTATTCAAATGCTTGTAAAAAACTGGAGTATACGTTTTAGCTACATTTAATTCTATTCGTATACGAAACCTATTTGCAATTCAGATACATGCAGGAAATCATTAAAAGCTTTCTTTGATAAAATGGTTTTAACATTTAGAAGAATTAAGAAATCCCAAGTGATACTTTGCGCCATATGATCCTGTCATGTTTTTTTTTTTCAGAAATTGGGAGGGAAGTTTCTTCTGGAATGGTATTAGAAACATAATACTTTTCTTTAGAAATTTAAACACGTGCTTTACTTAATGTAGTTAGAGAATATTTTAAAAATTCCAACTAAAGTTTGTTCGATTTGCTCATTTTATTTGATTAAGAGATATATGTAATTAAGTTTGGTAGAAGTTAATTAGTTTTCTGATTTTGATCTCTGACTTATATTACATAAATTAAATCAGAATAATCTTGGCTTGCTGGAAAATGCTATTAAAATAAATCTTGCATGAAGTAGTTATATTTATTGATTTCTTAATAGATATCGACATATATTTTTCAATAAAAGTTTTCTTTATTAGGAACAAAATGACCAGATATTCAATGTACGAAATCATAATTTACCATAAGTTAATGCATCTTTTGTTTGTAAATAAATTAAATATTTTAGGAAAGAAAAAATATAATATTTGTAATAATTGTTTTTAAAAAAAATTCGCCCTTTAAATTAATTTTTTCCGTTAGTATTGTACAATTATTTATTTCTGCAAAAATATTGAAATTATGTATGTATATATAATTTTAATATTTTTTTCCAGAATTAAATCGATACATGTATATATATGCATAAAATTTTAATATTTTGTCAGAATTTATATACATTTGATTTTTAGAACAATTTTATTTGAGTGTATTTTATATCTAATGCCCTTGTGGCAAATATTGTGAAATCAGTTTTTTTTTCTAAAGATATGACATTAGAGATAGATAAATTGAAATTATTGACATTATTCTTCATTCAAAATTATTAAAATCAAATTATTCTTCATTCTTTCAAATAATAGTTTGAAGAAAGGAATAGCTAATTTTTATATCCCATGACACGGTAGATTTTTTTTATGGACAATTATTATGAATTTCGTTTTCGAATTATGATGAAGCTGTTGTAAATAAGAGCTACTTTGAAAGGATATTATATGAAATAAAGATGAATCTCTACTGTTTTTCAAAAATCCAGAAAACAATACTTCTATCAAAGTAAAACTTACTATAAATATTTAGGAAATTCAGGATATCAAACAACTTTCCAGCGGTATTATATGCATATAAGTGAGTAACAAAGTTATCAACAATGGAATAATAAAAGATCAATCCCGACTGCAATTCTATGGTAGCTACCAATTGTTGTTAGATTAATTGGGATTATTCTTATATTAACACCCAATTATTCTTAGATTTCTCTTATTGATATTACGTTTGTACTTTGTTTTCTCAATGATGGTAAAGGAAAAATTCAAAGTCGTAAAGCATCAGTTTTTATTTTTTACGAATACAATTCATGTGTTTTGAATAGCTGCATATAATTTAGTTTGGTTTAGTTTAGTTATATTAACGTCCCGTTTAAAGCAACGCGAGGGCTATTTAGGGACGGACCTCGTAATTTTGAACCACGGTCAGATGACGAGGATGATACCTGAACTGGCACCCCCCCTCCACACCACGCCACACCAGCGGGAGGACATTTGGCCTGACAGATTTAACGTGCAACAGACCCCCTCACACGGCGGTTCTTCGGTGGAATCGACATTATTTAAAAAAGTAATTATTGATATTTTTCGTGTAAAATTTTTATGAAATAAAATGTGACGAAAGTTTACAATATGAAGTAAACAATATCGCAGTAAATCACACATCAACAAACAATATTGCAGTAACATGACGCATCAACAAATAATATCGCAGTAACATCACACATCAACAAATAATATCACAGTAACACACACAATATCACATAATATAACAACAATTCTACAGTAAAAATAAAAGTCCTATTTTACCAATATGTATATTTTTTGGAATATAAATAAAATTTTTTGATATAATTTTTATGTAGAATTATTTATGATACAGCCATTTCGATAATTTTAAAAGTTTACTGTTTGAATCTAATTTTATTACCGCTTTTGTCATAGATCGGGGTTTTCTGCAAGCATTATGAAACGACATTTATAAAAAGGTTTTCAAATAATAAAATAAAAATAAATGGAAATGAAAATCCTTAATCAAATAGCTGCAAGATCCACTGCAAGAAATTAACTTCAAGGTCTTTGTCACTTTAAACTTCCTAAAAACCCTTATCTAGTCTTTTTACGTTTTTTTTTTAGTTTTCAATTAATCATGTAATTTTTTGGTGAAGATGATGATGTTGCGCCAGTGTTACTATGGAAAAGCGTGCAGTAGTTCCTAAGGGTAAAGACCCGTGAGCACCCGAAGGCAGAAGTATGAATTCTTGCTCCAAGGAAAATGAACCACGCTCACACATTGTCTTGCACAACCCCTTTTTACAGGGGAGGCACTCATACGTCTCACAGAATAGATGAAAAACTGGGACTCGAATCCGGGATGCCCAGATCACGGGAAAAACAAGCTGTCCCTATGCAATGACGCCGGCACGTAATGTTTTCCAATGATAATGTAAATTTTACGGCATCCGACTCCGTTTGAAGGAGAATTTGTGAAACAATGGATTTTTAAAAACTATTTTTGATTTTTGATGTAATGTCAGTTATAAACACTATAAATGAAAAAAAAAATGTTTTAAAATATAATATACTTTGACAAAAAAGAAAATTCCTTGTAGATTTTAATGAAATTTCACCAAAACGGTTTAATGTTTCTACATAAAATGGTAATGCAGCCATCCTATTTTTCTTTGGACACAATTTATGAAATACAATGATGAATGAAATGAACCAAAATCTAAGAAACATCTTAAGATGCGAAGAAGTTATGGGTAAAAATATACGTATATATGGATTTTTTCCATACATTCCTAACTTTATTTCTCTAAAAACACCTATAAATGAAAATGTATTTCTCCGACAATAAAACTTTTGGTTCATTTCATTGCCCATATTATTTAAACCAGATTTAGAAATTTTTAAGTAAATACATCTATTAGTTTCTGAGACATCCTGTTATTGGTTAAGAATTTTTTCGAAAATCAAATCCTGAAATTAAAGGTAGATTTTAGCTGAAACAGAAGTTTTGCTTAAAATTCTCCTGGATAATATGTCTGATCTTCCTTTTCCTAAAAAAGATAAACTTTTTCAGAAAGAGGGAAGTTTGAGCTACAAGATATAACAAAAAAAAATCGTCAATGTGGTCAATAACAAGTGTTTTTAACGTAGTCAGATACCTTAATACAGAATATAAACAGTCATCTTACAATTATATGATTTAGGCAAAAGTATCTAAAACATCATTATCATGTTATAATTCATATTTCAGGGAAGGCATATTTTTAAGCATTATAATTCATGCCATTGTTAAAATATAAATATAACACAGATATGATTTTGTTTCGGGTGTATTTTCATCCAAAAAATGTATCTGAAATGAAGAATGGAATCTAACATACGTCGTTTCATTTGAAAGAAGTAAAGGAAAACAGTGCAACGGCAGGATTGGATTGAAATTATCTGCAATCAATCAACGTCATCTCTGCAAGCGGGAAGACCCACAAAATGAATTAAAAATAATCCTGGAAAGGCTCGACATTCAGAAGCAAGAACAACTGAAAATTATTTCAATGAAAGCAATTTGCTTCGTCAGGAAAGGGATCAAGTAATAAAAAAAGATATACAACTGCAAATTAAAATAGATTAGCTAAAAGTAAAACATAGCTGAAAAGGCATTAGTCATTTGATGCTGGTATAAATTATTAGCTTCTGTCTGCCTGACAGATTTGCTTTAAAGTACAATGTAAAAATGTTCGAAATATCTCCGTTATCTAAGAAGCCATCAAAGAATTTTTGTATTGGATTAATTAATTGGTTAAAATCACAACATAAAAATGTGTGAGACACGATCCTAATTTTAGACACGTATTCTGCTGTTTTGTAATGTCACAGAGTTTATAAATGATGCACAGTTGGAAACAATAAAATTAATTCTGTAAATTATACGAATTATAATGGCAAATTGCCAACATTATGAGCAGAAATTGTAACTTTTTTGTCTTACATTTGTAAGTTATTTAATTTTCTCTTTATAAATTATTTATTCTGAAATTGTTTTTAAAATTGGTATTATTTTTCTTTTGAAATAGCTGAAATTTTGACTGCCAAATTTCCACACCGTGTTAAATAATTATTTATATTTATATCCTCAAATAACGACAATAAAAATGTTTAAAGAATTAAAATAAATTTTTATATTCTTACTTTTATAATGTAATAGAATTTTTGAATTTTGCGTGATTCTCCTCAATTTGAGATATAAGAAATTTAGCATTTTGCAGCTTCTCATCTTTTATTTTATCTTGTTTGTGATCAGACCATTGAGTTCCTACTATTAATTCACACACTCCCTATATATAATTATCTTGTTCAAAATTTCAATCGCTAATAAAATACTTTTTATTCATCCACTCAAGTTCAAATACTTTTTTTAAACTTTTAGCGATGATACTCGATGTTTAAAAAATATTAATTCATTAATTAATCCAAAGTCACCAAATTTACCACCAAGGGGCCAAACTATCGCCAAAATTGTTGCCAAGCTCTTAGATTACAGATGAAACACCCGATTATAAACAATACAAGATGTATATAAATAAAGTAAGAAAATAAGTAAGAATTGAATTAAGAGAAACTTGTTTATATTTTATTATGATGAATATTTGCTACATGCTTTTAATGTCTTTATGTCTGTTTTTACAACTATTTCATAATATATTTATTATTATTGCATTATTTATCCTGAAATTTAAGTTATCAAACTGATATTATTTTTTACTGTACAACTTCTGAAAATTTGTGAATTCTTTTTTTACTCATTACTCATTACTGTTCATATCATTGCTCAAAATTAAAGACAACTTAAAATTTTTTTAAAAAAAGGTCTTTTATTATTACTTTCAGAGTGTAATCAAAATTAAGAATGGATTTTCTTAGCTGCTGCCAATTTGTACGTTAAGAAATTTTACGTTTGCAGTTCTTAATCCTTTATTTTATCTTGTCTATGAATAAGCCATTTAAGCTTTTGTACTTAAAACTTTTAATATTAGATTTCATTTTTATCGGATTTTAACTCAATTTCAAAAATGGTGAAATTTTACTAGTTGTATATTAAAATTTTGCATTCGTCCTGATATGATGAAAAGGAAATATTTTATTTGACTTAATATCAATTGTTTGTTTCATTTTAATTTAATATTTTTGGATCACTCCTCTTAGAAGAATTAAACTAAACAATTGTGATTTTTATATCACTTTGATGTCATAAGAGTTTTTACCATTATAAATGTTTAAGTATAAGATGAGCAGAACATATATTAGAATATTGAAATTAAATGGTCGGGTTTTGATAGAATAATAAAGTTAAAAATAAACGAAAAGATTTACCTAATATTAAATGTACTCAATATACATAACAAACGATTCTAATTAACTAATCAGAAAAATATGAGCCCCGTCTAATTTTAAAATATAAGCCGACAGAAAAGGAAAAATAAACATGCAAATGTGCCATAAGCCTGCTAAATGTTGTTCTTGTTTTACAACCAACAACCTTTATACTTTCATAGTAGCCTTTGAAGAAAAATTGTATAACTTTTTCCAATCGATACAAGGGAGTCCATCGATACATTCTAAGTCTTAGGAAAGCTTTAGGGGCTGGGATTTAACTCTAAGCTGTTTCTTTTGATCCGTGGTCCCCATCTCATGGTGCCGTCATGAACTGTCTCCACGATTGGCAAGGGCAATCAACCAGCATTATAAGCGACGAGAGAGCTGATGAAGTATCGACTGTCAGGAAGAGCCAGTGTAAAGACATGTTTTTTTTTCTTTCTGATTCTCCGTCTGTGTCGATTAGCTGGTCCATCATCTATGTCAGGGAAAAGAAATTGTGGGACGGAAAAAGGGCTGCATTTCTAAAATATTAGAATAATTAGAATGTAAATACTACGATATATATTTCTTATTTTATCACATATATCCTTTTCTTCACTTATCCGCACAATAATACTATGAAATGTGGTTTATCATTGAGATATAGGATACGTTA
>JAPMOQ010012693.1:1230349-1255264 GCA_026543055.1 Argiope trifasciata
GCTATCTACTTAATAATACTATGAAATGTGGTTTATCATCGATATATTGGATACGTTATCCACTTAATAATGCTATGAAATGTGGTTTATCATTGAGATATTGGATATGTTATCCACTTAATAATGCTATGAAATGTGGTTTATCATTGAGATATAGGATATGTTATCCACTTAATAAAGCTATGAAATGTGGTATATCATTGAGATATAGGGCAAGTTTGTGATAGTCTGTCTTTCCTACAAAGTATTCCAAATAAAAGGAATAATGTTGAATTGTCTCACCTGGCAACACTTTATTATTTATTAGTAATAACGAAAACTAATATTTAAGCATTTCAATATTAATATTCAAATTTTATTTTATTTGTAATTTGATTTCTTTGACCCAAAAATATGTAAGTAACCAAACGAATATTATATAAATTTCTTGACATATGTCAGATAGAAATTCACAATGATTTTTAATCTTAAAATTTGAACAGAAAGTTTATAGGAAAATTCAGAAATAAGTCTTAGATTCAATTACGTAAAATAAATATATCATATAGCCAAAGTGTGCATAATCTTATATCCGTATGTGTATTAAAACCCTGCTCGTTTCTGGATTCTCCTGCCATGTATGTGCTATATCTGATCCTTATTCATAACAGATATCAAATTAAAGTTTCCTGTTCTTGATGACAAATTTAGGGCTTTCTCAACGAAACCAGAAAAATGATTCAGAAATTTATATATTGAAATATTTCGTTAAAATCTATTGATAATATGAGGCATCTTAAAATAATTCTTTTTTATTCTATATTAATAGGAATTTATGTCAGCTTTCTTATTTCGGATATTCCATTTTTTAAAACATGAAGTATTAGGTTGCAAACTATGAAACGGGCGTTGAATGACAGTAAAATTAAAGAGAAAACGCTCGTTTCATAGTTTCCAGCCTAATATATGTTTTTATGTCACACTGTGTATATGTGGGTTGCCTATGAAACTCAGCGATGAACTAAGAGGTTAAAAACTTTCGATCAGTCATAGTTTAAATAATGTGAAACATCTAAAGCCTTTTCTCAAAGTTTAAATTAATCTCCTATATACAGATTTATATGAAAAGAATGTTTCAGTTTGTATAGATTTAATTTGCCGGTGCGTGGTATATTACATTGAGAATCAGATTATATATATTTGAATGACGAATTAAATTTCCCTCCCGTAATTTAGAGGGGAAAATGCGAATATTTTTAATCGTAAAATATATAGAAATAAAAATCAAAGAAAGCTTCATTTAATTTTGAACTTAGAGTGATAGTCAGTTTTGTTGAGCATAGTACTACTTTAGCTTTATATGTTTTGTGTGATGCCTTTGCTTTTCTCAGAACATCAAATAATATATAAAGGTTGTTTAAATGAAAAAAATACACTGTGGGTATAAAGGAAGACTGTATTCAAAATTTACACCAAAGAATTACACCCAATGATCCCATTGAATAACGAGCCGAAGGATTTCCTGTTCCCAGAAATCCTGTAGCCTTGACGAGACCCAAACCTTTGTAATGTTTTTGAGTTCACCATCTGAGGCGAAGCGCTTACCTTGCAGATGTTTCAAGTTTCCTAACACTTGAAAATCACAGGGTTACATATACGGGCTGTAGGATGGGTGGTCAAACAGTTCCCTCTTGAATTCGGCTAGTTCCGCATATGTGACGCTGGAGACGTTATCAGGGATTAGAACCCCATCCACCGTGAGTAGCCAGGGTCTTTTTTTTTCTTTATGGTTATGTGTAGTCTTCGGAGTATCTTACAGTACATATAAGGGTACATATTTTTTCTCTACTAGGAATTAGACAAGTAGAGGACCTTGGATATTGAAATCAAGTATGCTGTAAAGAATTGGGTCTCGTTATGGCCACATTAATTTTGGGAACAAGCAATCATTTGGTTCGTTAATCAATGGAATCGTTGTGCTCAGACCTGTGGTGTATACTTTGAATAAACTCTTCATTTATATCTACAAAGTCGTATTTTACTCTTTTATTTGAAGACAATTTGTATATTGGGGAAATTTAGTTATGTATAGACTTAGTAATGCTTCCGTTTTTATTTGTACACTATATATAATACTTCAGCTTTAATGCTTCCAATTTTCATAAGTATCATTGCTATTTAAATTTATATTTAAACTTAGTTAATTTTTTAATTGTTTTCAGATATATTTTATCGCAATACTTTTCATGAATGTGATGAAATTCTGAACTTTTTTTTTATCTGGCTCATTTTATTTCAATGATGTTTTTACTTTTACGAGATAATATAAATGTAGCTTTTTGTAAACAATTCTGGCAGTATTTTTTCAATAAATATGTTCTATGTCATTTTTTAAAAAATATGCAGTCATTATTCGATGGGTTTAACTTTAAATATCAGCGTTTTAATCAGAGTTCTAGTCAAATATATTATTTGGAACATTCCATTTTACGAATATAATGAGCTTATATTTTTACTACTATTATTAAATATGAATGACCTTTTGCAACATTTCAATTTGAAGGGAAAACATATATTTCTAAGATAGCAGAATGAAGTACTCTCTTGGATTATAATGAATTTTTAAAGAGGGTTATCAACTTTTTTGGTTGAATTTAAGTAATGTATTAGGTTTGAAGTGCATCAAAAAGTTAAAATACAACATACAATAAAAGTTAACAACTATTTTGTTAGTATCCAAACAAATAATCATTTTTGGTGATCATCATTATACTGAAAACATACTTACTGTAGAATCGTTTCAAGGCCAATCTAAAAAATCATTTCTTCTTTAAAACAAACATCCGCAGAAAGTAATTGAATTTTTCCTTAGCCTCAAGCAAATTTTGAAAATCAAGAACCCCCTGTTCCCCTCATTTCCAAACAATGGAATAATTGAATCCACATTTTTTCCATTTTTCTATCGCAACCCAAGCATCTTCAGATTACTCTAAAAACCATTTCTTCCGATATCTTTTCCAATATATCTTCACATCTGTAGTTTCTTGATACTGCAGTAGTTCGGAATGTGTTTCGAAGAGCGGTGTTTCTTTTCAATTTGGATGAATGAACATACAGGAAATCCGTTCCCAGTGTCTCCCGAAATACAGATTATTCTCCCTCCTTTATGATAAAGCATTTCATCTTTCAAGTTTTTCTTTATTCATTTATACAATATGTTTTTAATCATCTTTCAGGTTTGCAGATTTTTCATTTTAGAATTTAGTGAGAAAGAAGTATTAAAATTGTATAATTAAATATAGAAAATATTAGATTAGAATAACGATTAGATGTAGAATAAATGATAAGCTATTGAAATAACTTTTGATTTTTAGATTTACATCTGAATTATAGAGAAAAAAATACAAATTTCTCCGGAAAAAAGTTTAGAATTTCTTTGAAGATATTTTCGAACGCAACGACTAGATTTTAATATGCTCTTTATGGAAACTCCGTCTCAATTTTGACTGTCATGTATTAAAATTTGAATGCTGACAAGCATTTAAAATGATAGTAATAACAATTAATTTTTAAGTAAATTTCAACATTCAATTTCTGATCAAGAGATATAATAAAAAATATGTGTATATCAAATGAAAGAATTCAAATTTAGTGTTATTAACTATTACTGATGAACCACTTCTTGTATACAACCGACTACCCCGCCACTAAGGCATTTCATGGAATTAATAACATAATTATTAAAATTCATCCCAAAAGAATAAAAAAAAACATGTGGCGCCTTGGCCTAGGGGTAGCGTGTCTTCCCCATGATTGGCATATCCCTGGTTCAGGCATGGTTGTTCTTCTACCTGTTTTCTATGTTTGAGGTGTGTGATACAGCCTCCAAGAAAAAGCGGGTTGTGCTGACGAGGGTGTAGGTGTCATATTTATTTGAACTAGGAGTGAGACTTCTGCCCTCAGGTGCTCAGCTGTCTTTATCCTCAGAAACTTCAATAATAACAATATAAATAAAATGTGTTAGGAAGCAAATCATATGAATCAATTAAACTTAACTTATATTGTATACATTTTTTCGATCTGTGGACATATAAATGTACACAGATTAAATCTGTGTTCTTATGTTAAGGTGTGTGTTAAAGTTAATTAAGGTGTATGTTGAAGTTAATTCATTAAACCTATGTTGAAACAGTTATAAATTTCAAAGCTTATCTGCTCATTACCGAAATGAACAAATAAGTTTTAAATTAAATCGTTGAAAAAGGTGAATAAGAAGTACAAGGGGTAAGGCTATGAAATTCCCATAATTTAGCGCATTGCAGACTTACAATGAATAAGGAATAAATTGAAAATAATACCAACATGAAAAAAATAATAAATTATCAGAAACAATCTTCGTAGAATTTAAAAGGATTTTCATTGATATCACATAAATATTAGTCGATACTTTTTTCGCACAATTAAAATATATCTCCATTCGTTTAAACCAATACCAGATATATACTCGAGAATTAAAGTCAAAGTGCGAAGATAAATCATTTCACCACAAAGAGTAATGAAATCAATCTGAAAAACAGTTTTAATAGTATTTCTGTCTTCTTTTTAGAGATTTATAAATGCTCACCGAATACGTTTCTTTTTGAATCATGCTTTTTAAAATTACGTCTTGGTTATTGATTCCCGCAACTCTGAAATTTCCTACATATTTGAAATTATTGAGATCAGATGATGAGTTTAAAAGCTTTTGGTGTATTTTCGTTTAAGATATCCTTTTTGATAATTGAAGAATTCCACAGAAATTTAAATATGTGTTCTTATGTTAAGGTGTGTGTTAATCAAGGTGTATGTTAAATTCATTAAACCTATGTTGAAACAGTTATAAATTACAAAGCTTCTACCCTAATAAAGTTCAAATTATAAATAAATACGTTATGTCTAGAGTTTAACAGTCCAAATTATATTGGTTTCTTTTTATAATTTATCACCCATTGTTTTCGCGAAAAGAAAAAAAAAATGTCTCAAATAAAAAAAACTTTACTTTTTTTTTTAACTTTTTAATTTTACAACCATCGCTTTTTAAATATTTTGCTTAGCTTATTTAAAATTTTATATTTAGTTTTATCAAATACAATTCTCTTATTGTTATGTTCATCGCACACATACGGATGTATTAACTACAACTCACCACATACCTCTCTATCGGAGCCACTTGCCAAAGTAAGTCTCGAAACAGTGTAAACATCCGTTAATCCACACACATCACTCAAAACGGAGCGAAAGGCATACCCTACATATTTGCTGTTTTTCCTTTGTGGTGTACATTCCCTTCTAATATCACCTTTAACATATCAAGCAAATGTGCTTATAAGATTTACGGAATTTATCGTTTAAGTACTTATCTTTTAAATGACTTATATTGCATCATAGACTTGCTTTAATATTGTCATCTTTCCACATTGGTCCTCAATAAGAATTGGGTTGAAAACGATATATTATCACTAAACAGCGCAATACTATTTGCCGAAATTGCCATAATTTCTTTTGCTATATACGTCAATTTATTTACATGATATGAAATTAATACGCCAAATTACTTGTTTCATATCCTGTTTTACATATCTCGACTTTTAATATCAATTTGCAATCACTTCAACATTGTTCTAAGACTTATAAATCTTAATCCATTCAATTGCTCTGTATTTAAAATTTTCTCTCCTTCTTTCAATGCGATACTATATTTTTTACTTCAGTTTATATACATTATTTTCTAGTAATATTTTAGTTAAAAGTAACATGCAATCATAAAAAAATCTATGATATAAAATGTTTAAATGTTAATAAAACAATTCATTTATTACATTATTTCCAATAATGATAACGGGTAAACTCCATTACTATCTTCTTATGCTTCATGCCGTGCTTTTTATTTGTAGCGTACCGCAAAAGTTGTAAACTTAGTTTCAATCCAAAAAATGATACTCTAATACAGTACTTTGAAATTTAAATGTCTGCTCTTTTTATTGAACTCAAATTTATGCTCTTAAAAATATAAATTATAATACTTAACAACTAGTATATTGCATACCAATTGAAACTACAAACACAAGCCAGGCTGAATTTCGATTAACTGTTGGAACTTCCACAATCAATACATTGAAATGCATGATCCAGAATATGTATTGTGTTATACTGTATGATATTAAATGATGATAAATTACTGCATGATTTTGTTCAATATTAGATTGCACAATATAACACTGCAGAATATGCACAATATCGAAATCAGGCTGTGCCTTCTAGAAAGACATCCAATATAATGTTTTTGTAGATTGTAGCCATCACTAATAAAATTGAGAATCAAAGTTATGTAATTACGGAAGCGTCAAATGCATATTTTAGCCGGGAACGCCATATTAGAATCTCAGTGACAAGCATCTAAATGCATGGCCCTAACAAGACCGCAGGACCCTTGTATATCTGCATAAATTGGCAAGCACAGCATTAATTTCTCTACAAGTCTCCATCCACTAATCATCCGTTTACGATGCAGATATATAAGCCTTGCCGCTGTACAATACCTTATTGATAGAATAACGGATTTATGGCAAAAGCGGATTATCTTGCACTGGTTATGCTTTGTACTTGAAAGGGATGAATGATGGAACCATAATTGATGCCTATCAATTGGTTTTACTCCCAAGCTAATTTTGTATTGTTGAAAATCAACCTCCCTTACACATATCTATAAGCTGATGTGTGGTTTATTTTTAATCGCGACTATTAACTAGCCATCTTAATCAAATTACCGTAAATCTAATCAAATTATGTAAATATGGATGCAAATTGCTACGGCGATTAAAATATTCCATAAAGAATTGAATGAATTCATTGGGCATTTTATTAGTGCTATTTGGTGAACTACCAAAATGAGCAGATAAGTTTTAAATTAAATCATTGAAAAAGATGCATAAGAAATACAAGGAGTAAAGCTGTGACATTAACATAATTTAGTGTATTACAGACTTATAATGAATAAGGAATAAATTGAAAATAATACAAGCATTAAAAAATAATAAGTTATCAGAAACAATCTTCGTAGAATTTAAAAGGATTTTCATTGATATCATATAAATATTACTCGATACTTTTTTCGCTCAATTGAAATATATCTCGATTCGTTTAAACAATTACCAGAGACAGACTCGAGAATTAACGTCAAAGTACAGAGATAAATTATTTCACAACAGAGAGAAATCAAATCAATCTGAAGAACAGTTTTAATGGTATTTCTGTCTTCTTTATTGAGATTTATAAATGCCAACCGAATAATTTTTTTTAGAACTATGCTTTTTAGAATTACGTCTTGATTATTGATTTCCCCCGACTCTGAAATTTCCCTCATATTTGTAATTAAAGAGTTGAGATGATGAATTTAAAAGCGTTTGGTGTATTTTGTCTCAGAAATCCTTTTTGATCATTGAAGAATTATAAACATATCTTTTTCACAAAAAAAGTATTTTCTATAATTGAATTTTCTTTATTTTTTGCGCAAGAAAAATACAAATTAATTTTTTCTTTTCATTTCTTTTAATTTCTGCAATATTCAATTCTCAAATAAATAATCACTATGTGTGAATCAAATCCACGGCAATTTAAATCCATGTTTGAAAAATAAAGTAAACAGAGCATGCATTTTATTATTGTGCTAAGCTGTACAATAACAGATTGTACATAACTGTAAAT
Organism: Argiope trifasciata; assembly: GCA_026543055.1. Lineage (NCBI taxonomy): Eukaryota > Metazoa > Arthropoda > Arachnida > Araneae > Araneidae > Argiope > Argiope trifasciata. The sequence continues at coordinate 1,238,072 of JAPMOQ010012693.1, forward strand.
TATTATACTACAGTTTTTCTTGTACTTAGCCATCCTTTGTGTGTGTGTGTGTGCATTATTAGTACAAAGGAATTTAAGCATTAGTAATAGTATTATTTTCAATGCTATAAGTTGCAATTACTAAGCATGTGTGAAAATATTTTATGAGAAACATGTCATCATGAATCATTCAAAAAGAGTTTTGCACTCTTATATAGTTTTTTCATTTAGATTATTGGCATATATGAGAAATTCTCATATTAGTGACTATGATTAAAACAATAATGTTGCTCAATTAGTAACACTGCTTTCCTGCAACAATGGTAACATTACCATGAATTGACTGTCACATATTCCGAATGGTAGACGAATGGGTGCTCTGCCATTAATCTTTGACCTTGGCGATCTTAAGGATTTTTTTTCTAAATTTTTGAAACAAACTTGAAAGTACAGAAATTTTTGAGATATACCTATTAATAGATGCGATTAGTCGATGCTTATAGGAAATTTGATAACTTCATTGGAAACGACACTTTCTAAAAACACTCATACAAGTATAACACTTCTCACAAACAGAATAATTCTAAATTTCTTTCAGATTGCAATTTCCTATCATAACATCATACTAAATATGAATTTCCTAATTTAATTTAGTTTAATTTATTCTGTCTTTGCATAGATGGATTCAGAGAAAAAATAAGAATTTTTAATACATATCTTCAATGTGAATAAAATTTCTGGTAATCATCGATATGGCTTGTTGTTTCTGTGTTTGTAGTTTAAAGATAGAAATTGGATGTTTTCTATAATACAAATGAGCGCTATGATACTTATAGTAAAAAAGGGATATTTTTCTGTATAATTTTAAAGTATATGTGATATTATATTTTGTTTTGATTAATGTATCATTTTCATGTTATATGACCATTTCTTTATTTTTTCGTAAAATGACAGCGAAGAAAGGGCAACAACTCGAATTCAAGAATGGTATAATCTGTCCATTAGTTTAAGTTGAATTATACTTATTAGATCAAGTATATGTATTTAAATTCTGGCGATTTATAAAATTTGAGTATTTCATATCAGTATTAAGGTTGATTTTCTGAGGCGACTATATTTTTCTCAGTTTACGTTCATCTTGATAATTTGTGAATTATTGAATCAAAATCTAGGGTAAGAAAGGGAGAATGTCTAAAATCAAACTCATGTAGATGATAAAATTATGTACCAATAAGATTTATCCTATATTATTAGCGAATCATTATAATTTATATAGATTTTCCTTCTGAAATTGGGTGATACATTTCAATTTTACCCCAATTTACAGTTATATCAATTCTTGGTATCAAATTCGGATTTTTGGTTTTTTTTAAAACCCTACTGCATTAGCATTACCTAACAATTTTTAAGCATTGATTAACTTTTTTATAAGCATTGGTTCACTCTTATATAAACATTGACGAACTCTTGTATAAGCATTTTTTCCTTCTTGTATAACCATCGACTCAGATTCACGGCTCAAATAAAAAACATGTTCTCTAGTTGATAGTAGTACGTACTTCACTTAATTACTGTATAAATGATTATTTCAATATCATCTGAAAAATATGTCAGTGCAGGAACAACTTTCAAATTATATTTAGAACTTTAACCCACAGATTGATATTTTCTTATTTTGAATGAGACAAGACAATAGAACGACACAATATGGCTTATAAGCTTCTTTTGATATTTTATAGGGTGTTAATCGAAATCGACTTAATGCTAGAGAAATTAAAGGTTTAAGCCCTTCTTTGAGCAGATCTGGAACGCAAGGTCCTGACTTTTCTAATATTATTCGGCACCATTAATCTTTATTGGAGTTGCTTAGGAGTTTATCTTCTATAATTACTCAGAATTAAGCATTTGTTTACCAAAATCACAGAAAATGAAGTTAGTCATGTCTTCTCTCTATCCAAATATTCTTATTAATGAATACTTCCGAATTTAAATGAAGTGAGCAAACTATGATTGCGAGGTTCTGAATTCTGGTCTTTAGTTCTGCAAAGTTGGGTCTTGACCGAGTCATTTGATTAGAATAAATGTACCTGGAATATTATAAAAGGTGAACTTTTCCCAGCGTCATGCGATGTTGAGAGCTCAAGAAGTTACTCTTATTTAATTCAGTTTATCAGTATTATATGATTTAACTTGATTAAACTACCTGAGATTTGAGACGAAGATATGAGTGCAATACAAAATAACTATAAAAAATCCAATTTAATCAGATTTCTTTTGCACATATCTTTCTAAAAGAAAAATAATAATGAAACATAATAGCATGATAATGAAAATTAATGACTTTGAAATAAATTCAACTCCCATGTCTGTTAAAAATATAATATAAGCATTCAGAATAAATATTTATCAATGGTAAAGAGTCATGCCGGGACAGCGGAATAATCAAAGAGAATAAGACAATAACATAGTCCAAAAATTTTTTTAATGTTCTAATATGTGTTTTTTACAAACTTAGCAAGTAATTATAATGTTTTGAAACTTTTATATTACAAGGAATGTCATGCTGTGTTTGTTTTTTTTAAAAATTAGTTCAATCTAAATCATTCTTTCTATGCAAAATCAACTTCCAAAATATTGAGAAATTGAGAAATTCAAAATTCTTAAGGATCTACTATTTCCATATTATTTTCCTCATCAATTAAATTAATTGAGAGATTCAAATTTCTTAACTATCCATTCTCTTATTTGCATCCTTAATTTAAATCCCTCTCCCTATTCCATTATTTAATTCAACTTATCGAGAAAACGAAATTTCACACGGCGTCATATTCTTATTCCCATCATTAATTTAATTAAGTGGTAAGTTCAAATTTTTTATGCACCTGAAGAGCATAAGTTAATTCATAATATTATTTGACATGATTTGACTCCATGTAAGGGTTTGGACACATTCAGTCTTCACTTTAAATCCAAAAATATATCTTTATTTCACAAGGAACAAGATCATACGCCTTGCCTTTGGATACTATCTACTTGTCTTCCTCCACGGGCTCTGCGAGGATGAGTTATAATGCTCTTTAAGAAAATTTTCTGAATAAGGATAACACATACGTCATACTTTGTTGTGGTTCCTTCAAGAGCCAGAACGATGACTAAGCGTCCTTCCTCTTATTTCCATCATCAATTCAATTAATAGGGAAATTAAAAGTTCAATAAACTAGCTATCTTATTTCTATCGCAACTTTAATTAATAGAGAAAGTTCAATTAAGTGCATAAATTTTAATTAATACATTAAAGTTCATAAGAATCCTTCCTGTTATTTCAATCAACAATTCAATTTATTGAGAAATCCAGATTTCGTTTTAATCCATTCTCTTATTTTCATCATCAATTCAATTATCGGGTAAATTCAAAGTTTTTAGATATTTGTCCTCTTATTTCCGTCATGAGCTCAATAAAATGGAAAATTTAAAGATTCGTCCTCTTATTTCTACCATCAATTCAATTAACTGCTAAATTCAAAAATTCCATACATCTGTCTTCTTATTTCCATCATGAATTCAATCCAGCAGGAAATGTAAAGATCCGATCTATTATTCCCATCATCAATTCATTCCAAGATCAGACTAATATTGCAGACAAAATATTAATTGTCCGAAGATTTTTTTGTTCCTAATAATTTTTATGATAAAAAATTGTAATTCAATTTCAATAACTGCTATTTTAGCTATGGATACGACATTAGAATCTCTACTGTAAGTGCTTAAACGCATGACTTAACAAGACCGCAGGGAGAGTATGTATCCGCACAAATTAACCATCCTGGTATTAGTATCTCTACATGTCTCCTTCAACTAATCGCCCTTTATGACGTAGAGATGTAAGCCTCACCCTCTAAGTAACGGAGTAACAATTGGCGAGTTGCGGATTTGATACAAAAGCGGATTAGCTTGCATTGCTTATGCTTTATTGTACTCAATGCACATGAGAAGGAGAATGATTGAATTGTAATTGATGCCCTTCAACAGTATGGATTTACTCTTTAACTAATTTCGTATTGTTATATCCTTTGTGATATTGCGGATAAATTACTTATAAGCTGATCAATGGTTTATTACAAAGAAATCGGTTGATAAAGCAGCTTTATTAAGTTATGAATGAAGTCACTTATTGTAAATGGTAATATAAATGGCATCGTTGATGAAAAGAATCATAAATATTCTGTATTTTAAATGGATTTTCTTTTGGATTATTTAAATAGAAGAGAAAGTATTATATTTTTATAGAGGGAAATATAAAGAGAACCTTTAAATCCCTTTTTATAAAACCTCTACAGACACTCTGAAATGAAAATATTGCTTCTGATAGAATTTTATTCTAATTAGATTTCAAATTTTTTTTACTCCTCTGAACAAAATTGTGATGTTTTGTTTCTTTCTTTAAATATTCAAAGATTTTTTGTTGCAACTATATTAGTTTAAAATAAAAAGTAATTTTTGAATATTAAATTTTAAATAAACCTAATTTCCAGTTGCTTTCTTATTGGATTTCATAGTTTCTAATTCTTTAGAATTGTGACCAAAAAAGTTCCAAGAATCAAGTACATTAAATTTTTAGATGTATTATTTCATAATTTCTAAAAATGTTCAAATTGTTATCCACGAAAAAACTTCATAGTTTCCAATGAAATATTTTCATATGAAGATAACAGTTACATAAGTTTACCCCCTCTCCACCTTTAATCATGTGAGATCATTTTAAACTTGTTAAGTCGAGTTATTTATTGTTATCACAGAAAGTTGAAATTGCATGTATTGAAATAACAATAATGGTTTTCTAAATAGAAGAGTATTTGTAAGTTGTTTTCAAATAAATCGTGAAAACAAGTTATTATCTCACTTCCCTTGCATAAAATAATAGGACTGCTGTTAGTCCACTAAAGCTATGTTTGGAATTGAAGAACAATAGGAAACAAATATCGATCCTTTGAATGAATCTAACATTTTTATTAAATCTATTATATGGTGTTAATCGACCTTTTTGACACTCATTCTCGGACATGAGAGCAATAATAATTGAAAATTATTGCTGTGTTTTAGATGTTTACAACAGTGGTTTTTAGATGTTTGCAACTCTGTTTTAAATGTGTTTTTTGCAACCAACTGAAATTAATCTTTCTTACATAGCTGCATTGCTGTCGCAAAATTGTATGTTAATAGTCAAAGCATTACGATTTTGAATTATCGCGTTTACAAAGTTGTGTAAATGCAGACCAATATACTATCATTCGCCTGTCAAAAATTGTTTTTAATTTGGTAGGTATCTCTTCTTTAAATAATAAATCTGCATACCAAATTTAATTAGTCTTGCTGTCTTCGTTTGTACTTATAATATTAATATATTGTGGAAAGCCAGGAGAACAGTTTTCTTCTAAATGTTTGCTTTAAATTCAGGTAAGATTGAGACATGGAGATTAGGGAAAATCACTGTTCTATTTTCATAAATATCCACTCTGTTTTCACAAATCCATAGTGTGTGTCCAAACATTCCCATACAACTAATAAAATTTGAAACAAAATCTACGACCGCAAACTTCAATTTGTATTGTGAGAAGATTATTTTTTAAGTCATTATTTGTCTTAATTTATCTCAGATCTAATAATCTCTATCTATCTATCTATCTATCTATCTATCTATCTATCTATCTATCTGTCTGTCTGTCTGTCTGTCTTTCAATACATTCTTAAAAATAAAGATTTATGCAGAATTTTTATGAAAGCTATATAAATCTAAACACAAACTGATATTTTCTAATATCTGATGTAATGTGCAGTTTAGTAATGGATTAATCTTAGAGCAATAGTCAAATCCTTCAATGGTTCCTATATAAAAATGAATGAACTGATATTTCTCCACTGGCGAAAGAGAATATATTTTTTATGAAAGCTGTTATTGAATGCGAATGAAGTGTTTTTGAACATCTTATGAAAATTAAAGTATTTAGTTTCCTCGAAAAAAGTTACATTGCATGAAAATTACAGCTACGATGTCATAATTCTACTTCAACCTTTTAAAAATGCATCTTCTCTCAAATATAATACTCAATAATAAAGTAATACTCGTAATATATTATAAAAGTACTCAATAATAAAGTAATAATCGTAAAAGTTGATTAACCTTTTGAAAACGCATCTGCTATCAAAGGAACGTAACAAAATTACAATGCTGGTAAATGCAGGTAAAAAAAAAAAAACTCGATTAAAAGATGATGAATATTGCCGTTTGTGCTTTATCCATTGCCTACGCTATTTCGAGCTTCAATTATTTGTTGCCTCCAATTATTCAAAAACTTATAACGAAACCAGGATCATATTCTCAGATGATAATAGACTTTCTGCGATGGCGTTTGAATCTAAGCAGTTTCGTTTGATCCGTGGTCCTTTCTTCCGAATTCTATCATGAGCTGTCTTCCCGGCAGAGAAGAGCAAAGAACCAGCATTAGGACCGACAAGAAAACTGATGAATTACCGACTTCCGGAACAGCAGTGCGAGGACAGGGTTTTTTTTTTTCTGCGAATGTGTCTATGTGTATTCCTTGTCCGAACATCATCAATTGCCAGACGGCCCAAGAAAAATGGAAGGAAGAAGAACGGTAGTGATTTAGGAATTATTGTAAGCGCATTTGTTTATTATTGGTCGCAAGGAAAAAGATTCATTAGTGATTATTTGAGGAAACAATAACCATTTAATAAATGTTTATAATTAAATACTAAAAGCATAAATGGGTTTTCTACCAGATTCATTTTTTTCATAATAACATTTTCTTTGAATCATGAAATGCTTACGACCTAAATGTTATATTTTTAAAACCATTCTGTTTCTCTAAAGTATTAATATTAGTATTATTATATTTCTCATGTGGCTCTGAGGCTCTTTTTATAAGCCTGATAAAATAATAAAAAGCTTTTTTATGATATAATTAGCTCTATATTATCATTTGCGAACTATATCAAAAAATGCACACTTCAGATTATTTTATAGGAATAACTGCATAGGGTGGAACGGAAAATTCACTTTCTGATTTGTAATAGTACAGAAAAGTTGCTTTTTGGTAAAAGTTAAAAATAAATGATAAAGAAATAGATGAAATCTAATATCGAGTTTCAAATTATCATGCTAGAACATTATTGTTTTTTAAGTTATTATTTGTCTTAGTTAATTTAAATCATTACCCAATTTAAATTAGTTTGAAACAATCATGAGACTTCTTTATCTGCCCCTACTTCTCTCTCATTCTCTTTAAATTTTTCTAGCTGGCAAACAAAGTTTTGGAGCTCGACCGATTTAGAGATGGAAAAAAAAAATATTGAAAAAAAAAAACATTTTTTCTAAGCACCAACGAAAACGTAATCTGAGAGTCCCGTGATTGTTTCAAACTGATATCAACTGGTTGATGACTTCAATTAATTAAGACAATTCGTAATAATTCCGAGAAAGAATAATCTGTAAATCAAATACCAAATGTGACAACCTTCTGCATTATTTTCAAATAACCTTAAAAACAAAAAATCGAGGCTTCAAAAGCGATAAATCGGACTGTTATGAAAAATGTTGCCTACGAATTTTGAGGCTACAAAAAGCTCTAACCAAAAAATTGAATTGTAATACGCAAAGTGTTGCAACCAAATTTTTTCAACCTAAAAAGCAATTTTCCCACTCTATTACTAAATTAAAATCTTTAAAAAATAATAATCTATATTTTAAAATTTATCAATTTGATCACGCTTGTGGTTCATCAAGATCATGTAATATTACAATCAAATTTTTATCCTTTTTTTGTGCCAGAAAGCAACTTCCCCTACTGTTACCATACTAAAATCTTCAGAAGAACCAGTATAAAGGCTATTTTCGTTTCGCCCTAACCTACAAGGCTTAGAAATAAAAACTTTTCCGCATTTATGTTTGACTCCTTGGAACAGAGCAATTAAAACAATTTACATTCGCTTCAGGCATCTGAATTTATTCTTACCATTCCATCACACATTTATTGTATAATGGTAAAAAATATTCTCATTCAAATGCATATGAAACGTTTATGTCGACTTGAAAATGAGGTTGAAATTGTTAATCGTTATTTTGAAATAGCTCTCACATTCGGATTCTTTACATGCCACCACAAAAAATACCAAGTAAAACTTTCTCTAAATTTATGACAAATAAAAATATTAAGAATCATCCGTAAGAGTAACCCCTCGGAATGAAGGAAATAATGGTTCATTTATTGGACCAAGTTTCTGAACTACACAAGCATCATCAGTTTTCGTCACCAATTAATTACACCATTTTGAAGTATAACTTGAAATGAATATTAAAAGTATATTTCAGAATGTTCTATGATTATTGTTCAAGTATGATCTAAAATAATATGACAAAAATAATATTCTATATTTTTGTGACAAAAGGCAGTGGATTAAAATTTATTTTTGACACAAATAATCTTTGCAATCGTAACTGTTTTACTTTACCCTTTAGCGGCAGCTATCATGAAAGTCAATCAAAGTCTTGAAAATTCTGATTGATTGGACCAAAAATAATGATTATATTTTCACATCTAAATGTGATCTAAATATAAAACTCATATCCTTTAAAGTTATGCGAAAGCAAATGCTGAAACCTTTAAAATTCCTTCCGTAGATTATAGCAAGCGAGATCGGAGTATTTTCGCTAAGTTGGAAGGTATAGGAAAAAAATATACCTATGAGACTTCAAGTAGAGTTCTCATCGTAGAATTATCAGCCTTTTATATTATAGGGCAGCTCGTGTTCTTGGCATTTATCTGAGAACTAATGTAGTTATGGTTGGAGCCACCTGGAGAATATCCATTCCCTCATGATACTATAAAATTTATCTCCATCACATAAATAAACATTCAGAGTTTTTTTTACTAGATTTGCTCTCTCTTCCATTAGTAGGTAATTTATTTATGGACTATACTGAAAGATAGTATTGATTTCGGTTTTTTACCCAAGACCTTATTGCCTGGATACATATATAAATATTTGGATTGCAACTATAACGTTGTTTGTACAAGAGAAATTACTGTAGAACTATTACGTTCCCGAACCTTTCTTAATTGAATTTGGTTTATAAATTCATCCCGAAGTATACAAAATTTGCAATTGTTGGAAATATTGGATATATGATTTTCAAGCAGCTCGATGTCGGATGATCGCGTACACGATTAGGATTTCAACAACTCAACTTAATGGCTTCTTAAAATAACTGCAAACGATAATTTAAAGAATTTTTTTTTCGGAACCTTTTTTTCGTAAATATTACTTTTATTAAAACTTATTTTAATATAATTGGGAACTTTGCTTTATCACACAGGTACATTTGCTTGGCTCCATATCAATTTTCAGAATTAAAAGAATTTGAAAACGAAGACTACATCATCATCCTTTAATCTATATTAAATACTGATGTAACAAGGTTAATTGATGATCAGTTTTGAAAATGTTTGAAATCTATTACACATGAACTGTGTCTTTAAATAAAACAGAATATTTATGTGACTATATGAATTGCTTCTTTATCTCCTGGTTCGAAATGTCGAAAGTAAAATTCTATACTCATGTCACATTTGCTACTTTGTTGCATCAGCATGAATTATAGATGTATTTTGTTTACATTTCCTTTTTTATAAATAAATTTTAGCCTCATTAATAACAACGAAACAATAAAATCTCCCACATTTTTAATGTTTACAATAAAATCTTGGGTATTATTTTTTCATTTTATCAAGCACTTCTGGAGTAATGCGTGCTTCAGCATTAGCTATATTCGGAAAGAAAAAGGATTTTGGCCTATAATCGGTCTCCGTAAGAAATTTAATCGAAAACTTCAAAAACATCGTTGATTTTCATCTTGATTTAATCTTCTGTGAACAAAACCAAATTTTTGAAAAATTGTTTTGCATTATTCGTATTATTTTGCATTCTTGAAAATTTTCCTATTATTTTCAAATGCATTTATATTTATAAAAAAAAAATGACGAAGGTGTTTTTTTATCAAATAGTTTTTTGAGAAGCAAGGAAATGTGTGCTAAATTTTTAAAGAAATTTGGCTGTAACAGCTAACATCAAATTAGAATGTTCACAATTGTAATTTTCACTACATACAAGTTATAGGAGCTATAAGAAATGGTCTAAATTCACAGAAAAAGTTTTAAGTGCAAATAAATTAGGAGGAAAATGAACGTAAATAAATATTTCCTATTGATTTACCATTGAATTTTAATGTAAACCACTATAATTGAAAAAAAAAATCCCCAATTGTAAGATTTTTTTCTCATATCAACGTTCGTGTGGGCTGCGATGGCCTAGTGGTAAGGTCTCGGGTTCGAGACCGGATGGTTTCATGTTCGAGCTCCGATTCCTTCAAAGAAAAGACATGTAAAGTCATGGGGTTTGCTGCCTGTTAAATCCGCTGTTGTGGTGTGAACAGGGGTATTTGCTGAGGTGTCGTTTTCGTCATCTAACCGCGGTTCTTAAAAAATCCGTCCCAAATTAGCCTATTGTTGCTTTAGAATAATGTATGTATAATGTAATGTATAATTTAATGTACAATATGAATTGAAACACATGCAATAGCTTTCAGGGATATATTTCTATTAGGATTCGAGTAATTACATTATTGGCAAGGAATTTTAATTGAAAGCAAAAGTTTTAGAAAACTGCAACTAATGATTTCCTTTATTTGAAAACTAAAATCTAAAATTATAATTTAGTTAAAGCTTATAATCAAAGATGTTTAAAATTTATGATAGATATAAATGTCCTTATCATGCTAACATTTTAATGTTTTTTTGCGGAAGAGGACAAAAACTTTATTCGTTGGAATTTTGATTTAGGGACAGCAAGTACTTTGGTATCTTTAATTCCATTCAGACCATGTCAAACCAATTAAAATTTAATTTAAATTTCTCAAGTTTAGCTAGTTCAAGGACCAGTATACAGTTATAGCCACAACTAAACTAAAACACAGATAAAAATAAGCCTATCAGCATTTATTTTATTGCCACAAAAAATCTGAAATTGAAATTCTATATTATATCATTTAAATAGCCATTTGCATTTTAGGTTTCTATATACGTATACATATATAGTAATTGTAAATTGCACAATTACATGAAATATACTTTATTGTGTCTGTTATACGCCATATAAAACCAAAACTAAAAAATTCCTAATAATGAAATAAAAGGCAACTCCATTCTCCTATCACCATCCAAGATTCTTCAGATTACTCTAGAAACCATTTCTCCCATGCTTTTCCCAACTCATTTTGTATCTCTAATATCTAGATACGGCATGCAGTTTATAACATATTTTCTGAAACATATTTTTTTTTCTCGTTTTGGATATGAACTTGCAGGAAATGGAACCTTCAACCCTGTTATCCAGCAAAAAATACAGAAGTTTTTCCAGCGAGTTGATGAAAAAGGAATCTGTTACATTATATTAAACTTACTCTCGCTCATTTATATAACATGCCCTTTCTCTCTTTTTTCTCGCTCGAAAAAAAAAAAGGTTTTTATGGTCGAAGCCAATTTTCCATTTTTTTCCAAACGGTTAAGAGAAAAATATAATAAAAAATATCTGATAACAGAATCGATACCACGTTTGTAAAATGTGGGCTTTTTTAACTCGATTTTCGGGTTGAAATTGAACATTCTAGATAATTTGGGATCTAACAAAGAACATTCTAGATAATTTTTTTTACTTATATATATGTATATAAAGGTAAAGCGAAAATTGCTATTCCCTTTTTAACTTATTATCTGTATCTTCGTTATGACTATCTTTAAATTATCAAATTCCAACAAGACTTAAATTTATATTTTAGAATTCTTTTCTTTGGGAAATATTGAAAAAATTATACTTTAATCTACCGTTCGAAATGCTCTTAAATTTTAAAAAAATTCTATAATTTTAGATAATTCGCTTACATTAAGATTTTGCAAAGACTTTTTTGGCTTTAAAATGGCTCTTAATTATTTTAATTCTCTGATGATAAATGAATTGTAGTTAAAAATTTGGAGACCGTGAAAAATATCTAATAATTTAGAAATAAAACTTAAATATGAGCATCATATAATACAAGGAGATACAATATAGTACTATTATTTATTATAATGGACCACTTTTCATTCTAAATTCCTTTTTAAATGGATTGATATGTTTGTAACAAAGTAATTTTAAAATTCTTTATTAAGTGATACATAATTCTTTAGAAGCATGTGACAATAATCCACATTTATGTAACCCCTGCTCCAATGTATCATTAAAATATATTCATTTCCTGAAAACTTATGTATTAAATTCAAATATTTTCTCAACTTTAACTTAATATTGAAGCAAATCAACGACAAACATATCTGTGTTTTATTCGCTTACACAATTTTTTCTCCCACACACTATGACTTTTTTGGTTGCATCTCTCAATTCCGAGGGTATAACGGGAATTTTATCCCATCAATCAATAATAACAAAATAAGTTTTGAGCCGGACTGCATAATAAGTCATCGCATTGCAATTTACAATCATCTTGGTTTAGTTTATAAGTCATCATTCATAAATTAATGATTCTGTCTTTAACAGAGCGCACTTCATAATTGTATTGGTCATACAGTTGTTAGCAATGACTTTTCTATAAACCAGTTTGCAAACATTAAATATCGAGAATGACTGAATGGTCCAGAAATTTTAAACTTTGTTACCGAAAATGTTAGAAAAGCATATCAAAACCTATTCTGTTAATATTCAGATCTTACCAGTGACTAGTTTCATGTGCGTTGATATCCTTTGACAGAGTCAATTTGAAGTTTATGACAGATACTTCTTACAATAAGGCATTTTTGTGCTAAATTTGTCGAAAATGACACTGGTTCAATGCTCTTTCTGCTCATGAATCCATATAAAGGAGTAGTTGTTGATGTATCTAAGAGCACTTGTCATTGACAAGCCTGCTGAGTAACGAGCAACTGCTATTTAATCAGTATGTAGCAACTGTTTTTCAGTAGCGCCATCAAGGTCCAAGAGTGCGACTTAGCTACTCACGGGTCACAACCCTTTTTAGTTGGCAGACGTCATTAATACATTTTAATTTACTCATCCACAAATCTTTTTTTTTTGTCCTGAAACAGAGAATGATCACCTTCGAACCAGTATCTTCAGTGGTATTCTCGACATGCAGTATTTTGTGACCACTACAGATATATAAGCGTGCCGATCACCGCATTCGTGGAGATTCTTTAGATGGCGGGATTCGAATTCACAACCTAAGGCACGAAAGTCCAATGCCCTACCAGCAAGGGTTTCTCGATGAATAGTAATAATTTAAGTAGAATTATTAAATAAAAATCAGATCTTGATTTTTGCAAAATTTTTCCTGAAGTTAAAATAAATTTAAGTGTAATATAAGTTAGATTTATCATTCATCATCCTTCGAAGTCTGTAATATAAAATCAGTTCATCAAGGGCAGTAAAATTATGTGTTCCACACTCATTACGGCAACTGCAAATCTAATGGGAAGCGTTAATATGATGCATTATAACAAAATGTATTTTATATCTAATTACTCAAATTTTGAAACTGAAAATTTAAACAAAAATTAAAATATTACACAATTAAAAAATATGGTAAATTTTAAAGTATATTGAAAGTTAAATAAATTAAGTGATATCCAGCAACATATGCTTCATATAATTCAAATATCACCAACGAGTTTTCTTAACTCGTGATGAAAGTCATTCTGAGTATTTTTCGCTAGAAAGTGCAAAGTCTGCAACTTCAAATATTATTCCTGATCTCACATCATATTTCAAATTGTCAGATTCAGATTCTTAATATCTTGAATTTATCCTTATCGGCCAGCTTATCTCAATCTCTAAAAATAATGCATCAATTAATCTATAGAAGTGATATAAGTGTAAACCTGTATATTCGAGAACTCATAAATGATGTGAAGACTGAAATAGTTGCATATTTAATTCAAATAAATGGGCTTCATTTCTTTCCATTATTTTAAAGTGATTTCTGTTACTATATTAACACGTATGCGCAGTATTACAGTTTAGTTCTATAAAACTTAGGTTTTAAAGTAACACTAGGGCTGATTGAGGACTTAACTCATGATTTTGAGCCAAGATTTGAAGTTGATACCGTTTTCTCAAAACAGCTTTAAAATATTAGGAAAGAATCATTTGATAATAACAATTTTAACGAGCATCAGACAGCTTATATGACTGTTCATTAGGGGACTCGAATTCTAAGCACGCAAGTAACGAAACAGAAACTTTATGGCCGGGATATCACTGTCTGTAAGACAATGTTCTTAAAAATAAATTACCATTAATACATCAGTAATACGTCGGAACATCATATTGATAAATCCAGCTTGGAATAATCTTATCCTGAAGATTACATTTGCTTTATACGAAAATTACCAACCTAGAGATAAAATTACAACTCCGTTACATTATATTTTAGATAAATGTCAGAATTCGAATTTCTATGGCAAGCGCCTAAATGCATGATCTTAACAAGCCCTCTGGGAGCCTGTATATCAGCATAAATTGGCAAGCGCAGCATTAATTTCTCTACAGGTCCTCATTAACTAATCACCCGTTTACGATGCAGACGTACAAGTCTCTTTACCAGCGCATGACATTCCCTTGCTAGAGTAACGGATTTGTTTCAAAAGCGTACTAGGTTGCACTGTTATGTTCTGTACACGAGTAAGAGAATGATAGAGCCACAATTAATTTCAATCAATTTCTCGGATTTATTCATCAGCTAATTTTGTATAGTTGAAAATCAATACCCTCATTAGGTGATCAATATTTTATTGGAGGAGTTTGAATCAGTGGGAAAAATTAATTTATTTAGTTACGAAAAACATAAATTTAAATATAAATTATTTCTTGGATGTAAATTATCTACATATAATTTATTGATTTATCAACTATTATTATAGCGTTTTCAAAAGAGACAAGATGATAAATTTTAAATTCCTTTATAAAGGAAAAAAAGAAATAATTTATATTTGTCAGGTGAATTTTCAAGTTATAAAAAAATATATTTTCTAAATCGTAACATTTAAACGAGACGCTAATTAGTAATATTTTATAAAATAACTGAAACAAATCTGAAACAAATATAATATTAAAGAAATAATTAATTAATTTATATGAAATAGCATAATAATAATATTTTGTAAATTTATGTAATAATAATAATGGTTTAGAATATATATATAATAATTATCTTTTAGAAATATTTTAGAACAGGGCATGAAATAAAAATAATTACATTGAATTGTATAAAAATGCTTTATTTGAAACTACATAATTTTTCTTGTATTATCTACTACTTGTATTATCTAAACTACATAATTAAATTATTAAAATAATTAAATTTATCCTTTTTAGTCAGGCATAACGTAATGATGTGAGCAATTGTAAATGTTGAAATAAAAATAGTTTATATTAAAAGAAAAGTTATCAAATAACGTTATGCCACAGATATCAAAATTTCTAACCCGTTAATAGTCTTTGATAAGTATTGAAAAATTCCAACTGATAAGTGAAACTATTTCTCTAAAATGTACTCGATTGAATTCAATATTCCATGAGAAATATCTGACTCCTGGAAATTTTTAACTGGCATAAATTATTTCATAGATATTTCGAAGTTAATATTCACGTTTAACTTGCATGTTGTTTTGAAGTAAAACATTTTAAAAAGATATTAATTTTAAGTTGTATTTAAGACATTTCAGTATATTTCACTAGAGTGATTACATTTTAGTTTTATAAAGATATGTTTCTTTCATATCCTTTGAAATTTAGAAACACCGTACATTATTTTAAGTTAAAGAATTTTCAGTATGATGATTCTGTTTCGAAAAATAATGCCGTAAATTTTTAGAAAAAACTGTAGAAATATGGGATATGAATGAATAATTATAAGCGAATAAATTTTCGTGAATATTAGAGAATATTTTAAATTAATATTTTAAAGTTAATTAGATAAATTATGAAGGTATGAAATAAATTTAATATAACTATTTTCGATATCATTTTAAAATATTATTTTTCATCACTTTTTATACGTCAGTTGATAATTATTAGGAAAGAATTCCAATTATCCAAATAACCTTCAAGATAATTAGCTTTACTAGTGAAATTTAATTTTAAAATAGATTATTGAATTAGCTTTGGAGAATTTAATAGTCATTAAGGAAAATTTTTATTCATCAAAACAGCACATGCAATAATAAAATATGGATATAATATTGAATTTTTTAGATACTATTCATTTATTATTATTGACACAAACAATACCAAATAATAATGTTTTCATTGAAAAAGAACTCCCACTTCAGATGTTTTGAAATTTCTATTAGTCTGAAGTAGAAAAAAATCTCGTTTTCATGGGAATACAAATATTTTGACTTCATAAAATAAACATACATACAAATTCAAAAGAAATGCGTCTGACTGCTAAAATACCTGTTTTGACTTGCTTACATAATTATAAGAATTTTTAAACTATAACAGAATAATTTCAACAACATATTTCCATATATACAAAAACAAAATTCTAAATGTGTTATTGAAATAAGAGAGAAGAAAACAGTTTAGAGATACATTATTAAAAAGTTTAGACAGAAGAAATCATATAGTAATAAAGAGATAAAAAACAGATGTTTATCATTTGAAGTACATTTCGAAAAAAATATTTAGGGTTCAAATTAACACTCTTGGAGAAAGCAGCACAGGCAAAGAGGAAATATTTTCAGTAATATGAACTCGATGCTTTAATTCTGAGATAAATCTAGTCTCTTTTTGATGAATTTGTAAACATCCTTGTTAAAAAGTGATAAGAATTAAAAAAAAATACATCCGTTTGCCTTAAACAGAAAGGACAAAGTTTTAAAACAAAATGGAAGAAAAATATTGATTGTTTTTTGATTATTATTGTCTTGTTTTCAAAACTTTTTAACTATTAAAGTTTACTTCTCCCAGAAATTTAATAAAAATAACATTTATTATATATATTTATTAACTTTTATATCTATATAAAAGTTAAATTTTATATCTATATATATATATATCTATATATATCTATCTATATATCTATATCTA